>LT669790.1:21301010-21445242 GCA_900128785.1 Arabis alpina
TTTAATTAGAGGAAAACATGAAGAATTGGACTGAATTAATGTTTTGTTCTTGCTCTGTTTTGTTCTTAAACGCAAGAGAGAGAGAGAAAGAGGGAAGAAGAAGGCAACATGTGAGTAGATAAGTTTTGGTTGTTAGAATTATTAATTATATATTTATTTAGATTTTGATTATTAGATTAATATATATAAATGAGGGTAAAAATGAAAGAATAGTTTTTGAGGGTTAGTTAGGTTAAATTTTTTTGAGGAAGGTTCTTTGAGATTAAGGCCCATCGGTAGATTGTATCCATTTTATTTTCATGTGTACAATCTGAATTCTCATTCGAGAAAGAGAAATAAATCATCACTCAAGCCGGCTGATAACTCCAATGATTTCATTCATTTGCTTATCCTATATGCTATCGTATTCGTAATCCTCTTGATTTTCCTTCATTCAGGTAACCCTTTTCTTTTTCAGTTATAAAACTCTAAGAAACTCAATAATTGATTGTCGTTTGAATTTATGATGCTCTTTATCTTCTAGATTTTTATCATCTTGGATTTCAAATCACGTATTTGTTCTGATTTACACCGACTAATTTATTGTATTGTTTGAAAAAAAAAACATAGGGTCAAAAAGTCAGTTATTATAATGTACTCCATAAGCATCTGAATTAATGAAGACAAATGAGGAGAAGCAGGTTTGGTGTGCGAGACAGTAAGAGAAAGCTCTAATAGTTGCTTTATATCAGAAGAACAAAACTGTGGCAACTTACTCGGTAAAAGAAAGATCTTTTGGTTTATAAAAATATGGTCTGCTGATTTGAGAAACATGACCGACCATCTACGAAAGCTCATGCTGGATCATGTAGAGTCTTACGTAGGCTAAATGAGAGTTTTTATAATATTTGCCTTTTCAAATGGTTTAGAGAATTTCTTATTCAAAAAAAAAAATGGTTTAGAGAAATTACTTATCTCGCATGTTTTCCGTAAAAACAAAAATACACTACCAGGATTTAAAAAGAAAATTTGCATTGGATGACATTAACCTTTAAAAGTAAGGAGTGAGCATTTTGGTTCATTTTCGACTTTGGTTTGGTTAATTCGGTTTTAATAAAACTATAGTCAAATTCAAACGAAAGTTGATTCGGTTTGGTTCGGGTTAATCTATCATCATATTTAATCTATCTAAATGATGAGATGTTATAGTATAATAAGAATTACGGGTCATACAAGATTTATCGGTGAATGTTAGAAAACCTACTTTAGAATTTAGTTGAATCAACGGAAAGCCACGTATGTATAATAATAAAAATGACAAGAGAAGGGGGTCCTAATAACATATTAACACTAAGATTTTCTAACTTTTAAATAAGAAACATAAAATTAAAAAATGCTTCCTAGACTTTCGTTCTTCTTGACTTTAACTAATTTATTTTTTCCATCTTTCAATATTTTTTTTTATAAAATCAAAGGGACATCTCCATCGATCTCTTTATTGAAAAATGTGTATTTATTCTTCTGAAATCACCATTATTTTATTTGATTTAACAAAAAAAATCTTCTTTGATAGCAACTCAATTTGTCTTTGAATATCTGGTTTTTCTTTTAAACTTTCCAGGTAGTTAAATCAAAGAAGACAATGAGCCAGTGACTATATATGGTATGAGATATTAATATTAAGACAGGTGAACGCCTCATGAAATGAAGACCAGCGGTGACTTGACTTTGTTGTGTAATTCAACTTGTATCCCTTTCCGGTGGAGTTTACGTTGCACTTATGATGGTTCATGGATGTCTTTTGTTTATATTCGATTTGATTTCTGTTTATATATTTTTCGGTTTATGCATTACAAAATATCATTTGGTTAAGATTTGGACTCAAGTACATATCATTAAAAAGAAGACCAAAGAAGAATAGAGAGGATATGCTAAAGACGAAAACTCTCACCAATTTCATATGGTGGTTTTAGATCATATATTACACATAATACATGAAACGACCTGATCCGTTTTTTTGTTTTAAACAAGAAACCCTTGGTCTCGGACTAGCATTCCCATAAATACTATCCTCAACAACCAAGCAAACCAGATAAACACATAACAGCGGATAACTCAATAAGAAAATTCATTAAAATACTAAACCAATCCAAATCCAAGACAATTCCAATTCAACAGATTCCATCAAACCAGCAACCTAACAAGGTTCTAAAACAGAAAAGGAAATCACAACAACACCCAACGCGAGACCCTAGATCATCTCCCTCTTCTTAGCCGTGATTCCACGATCACAATTTGCTTTTACCTGCATCACATGGAAAAAAGAGATGCGTGAGTATTATCACAAATACCCAGTGAGACGGTCATCCCATCTACGACTGTGCACTCAGACGCGATGGATCCGCTCAGGCAAACACGCATCAAACAATCACACAATCACAACAATGGCTCAACCACAGCCCAGACAAGCGGCATGTCGATCGACACTACACTAGGTGTCGATCGACACCCCTGTGCACACCTGTCGATCGACACACCCACGGTGTCTGTCGATCGACAGCTCCACAAGACCCTGTCGATCGACACAACTCACAAGACCCTGTCGATCGACACAACCTCTAGGTGTCGATCGACAGATCCTCAACCACCTGTCGATCGACAAAACCTTTAGGTGTCGATCGACAGCTCTCGTGTTGTCCTGTCGATCGACACACCCAAGTGCTGTCGATCGACAAGCCGTTGCAGATTCATGGGAAATCGATCATTATCCTCTCGGATCGATTCCTCCTCTGTGATGACACGAAACCTGTACGCAAATCACAATCCACACAATCCAAACACAAATCAAAGTCTCAAACAATCCACATAAGATCCAATCAATCAATTCATAACCTACCACCACACAACCCTAACGAATCCACCGGCCTAAAAGCCATGGTCACACACTCACCTTAGATTTTCGGATAGAATCTGATAGTATTGAAGCTAGACACGAAATCCACGAAAATCCCCACGAAATTCCTCTCCAAAACGATCAAGAACGAAACCCTAACTCAAAACCCCTAACAGAAACAAGAGAACTCCTCTCAACTCTTTCTCTGCTGATTTTTGAGGCTTGGTTCGCTCAAATGCGGCCAAAAAGACTTAAGCACGAAGCCCTAGGGTTCCCCTAAACCGGCCCGGTCCAATCGTACGACTTAAATCGAACGAGAAAATCGACCAATTCGGGTACCTGTCGATCGACAGCCCTTAAGGACCCTGTCGATCGACATCCCTTCATAGTTCTGTCGATCAACTGCCCGGAAGAGCCCTGTCGATCGACAGTCCCTCCATTTTCTCAAAAATGGTTCACGGGCGTCACAATTCTCCCAAACTAAAACTGGATTCGTCCTCGAATCCTCAACACTACCCACCAAGCTAACCCCTGGCCAACCCGCCAGTAACACCGGAGACTACATCTCCCAGATCCTCTCGAGGCTCACATCCGTCCTATGCACATAGACCCGTCTCAGACATTGATTGCCCATAGCTCATAACTCATAACCACCATCTAGCTCTCGGGATCGTCACCCCTCAGCTCTAGGTGTCTAGTATCAACCCACCTCAGTCCGCGCAGTCCTAACGGTGTTTGATACTCAACCATCTCCACACCTCAACCCATCAAGACACACAGTCTATCAAGCTCTCGGTATGCAGGGATCTCACTATCCCTGGAGAGACGCATCTCTCAAAGATCTGCCAGAGGTCGCAACCTCCCAAACTATCCCCATACCCTCACGCTCTCAGTCCTCGCAGTCCTGACGAACGATCGGTATGCAGGGAATCCACTGTCCCCCGGAGAGACGCATCTCTCAAGATTTGCCGGAGACTCATCTCCAAGAAAGAACCAATGTCTATCTTTGAGCTACGCAATCAATTCCTAACGTCTATAATGCACCTCTGACCGGAATTACCTCTAAGGTCTCACATGATATTCCCCTCCCAGAATACCATCACAACCGTGATCATCACAGATCACCCGGACCATCCATCACCCCGGATGTCCCCTCAGAGTCTCCCCGGAACTAGACAGTTCTAACCACCGTAAGACTTCTATTCCGAGACTCTCTCGCACATACACACACAAACCGCTAGAGTCCCCACCGAAACTGGCAAATTCTATTCGCAATAAAACTTCCATTTCGGGGTTCTCTAACCGCTAACACATGACTATGAAGTCATAAACACATAAGAAAAACACTTTCTCATTCACTGGAAAATGTCATAATCATTACAACTTTAATGAAAATACAAAATCCACAACCGGTGATCACAACACAAAACTGAAACTGGGAAACCACAAAGAAAAATGAATTCACTCCTCGGCTTGCTTCTCGAACCACTTCCTGAACTTCGTTTTCATCTTTGCCTCTGGTTCCCAAGTCTCCTCCTGAATACCGTCACAGTCCCACAAGACTCTCAACAACGACACTCTCTTCTGGCACAGAATCTTGATACTTCTCTCAAGAATCCTAACCGGCCTCATCCCAACAGTCAGATTTGGCTGAAGATCTGCATGAATCGTCACTGCTACCTCCTCAGAAGCATGCAAGCATCTCCAGAGTTTCGAAACATGAAACACATTATGGAATTTCTCCATGATTGGAGGCAGCTCCAACCGATAAGCAACTGGTCCCACACGCTCCACAACCTGGAACGGACTCATGTACCTCGTATTAAGCTTATCCTCGGATATGGACCTGTTCAAACCCCGCATCATAGCCATCTTGAGATATACTCGATCTTCGACTGCAAACTCCAACTCTTTCCTTCTCCTATCGGCATAACTTTTCTGTCGATCCTGAGCCTCTTTCATGTTCAGCTTCACAACACGGATCTTCTCCCTCGTCTCCTGAACAAAATCAGCCCCAAAGATGCTCCTCTCCCCCACTTGGGTAAAACATAGCGGAGTACGACATGGCCTCCCATACAATGCCTCAAAAGGAGCCATTCCGATACTCGCCTTAAAAATGTTGTTATATGCGAACTCCACCAAACTCAAGTGATCCACCCAATGACCACCCCAATCTAGCACGCACATCCTTAACAGATCTTCTAGTGTCTGAATCGTCCTTTCGGACTGCCCATCCGTTTGCGGATGATTAGCAGTACTCATGTGCACCATAGTGCCCATTTCAGCCAGAAAAGCTCTCCAGAACACTGAAGCAAACCTCGGATCTCGATCCGACACAATACTCGCGGGCACTCCTTGCAACCTTACAATTTCTTTCACATACTTCTTAGCCAAGACCTCACCTCCATCTGTCTTCTTAATGACCAAAAAATGTGCTGACTTAGTCAAATGATCCACGATCACCCAAATCGCATCATAGGTCCGAGAAACCGGCAACCCTACTACGAAATCCATAGTGATCATGTCCCACTTCCACTCTAGAATGGGTAGACTCTGCAACAAGCCACTAGGAACTTGGTGCTCAGCCTTCACCAACTGACACACATTGCAAGCTGCAACCCAATCTGCCACATCTATCTTCGTCCCAACCCAATGATAATACCGTTTCAGATCTCGATACATCTTAATCGCTCCCGGATGAATCGAAAACTTACTCGCATGAGCTTCTCTCATAATTTCCTGCCTCAAGTCCTCATCCTCAGGAACACAGACTCGTCCATGCACTACGATAGTCCCATTGGCAGAAACCTAATATTCGGAACCAGCAGCTTTAGAGAGATCAATCAACACCTGATTCTTCTCCTGAGTTACTCGGATCCTGCTCAAAAGATCCACCTGATCCGCCGCCGCTAAACCCAACGGTTCCACTGAAGTGACACACAACCTCAAAGTACTAAGCATGCTCACCAGATTCTCCACATCCCGCTCCTGAGATGAATCATACCTCCTTCGACTAAGAGCATCAGCCACAGTGTTAGCCTTACCAGGATGTTAGACAATGTCCAAGTCGTAATCAGCCAACAACTCCGATCATCGCCTCTGTCGTACATTTAAATTTTGCTGAGTAAAAATGTACTTCAGATTATGATGATCAGTGAACACCTGAACTCTGCCACCATACAAGTAAGACCTCCAGATTTTCAACGCGAAGATCACTGCCGCCAGCTCCAAGTCATGAACAGGATAATTGCCCTCATGCTTCTTCAACTGCCTCGAAGCATAAGCAATCACCTTACCCTGCTGCATCAGCACACAACCCAAGCTAACTCCCGAAGCATCTGTGTACACCACATAAGGCTCACCCGGTTCAGGCAACGCCAATACTGGTGTACTAGTCAACATTGTCTTCAGCTTCGTGAAACTCAGCTCACAATCAGCCGACCACACGAAAGGAACATCCTTCCCCGTCAGCTTCGTCATAGACTGAGCCATACTCGCAAAACCTTTGACGAATCTCCGATAATAGCCTGCCAAACCAAGAAAACTCCTTATCTCAGTTGCATTTCTCGGTCTAGGCCAATCTCGGATAGACTGAATCTTCGTCGGATCCACAGATACTCCTTCTACAGAAATGATGTGACCCAAAAATCCCATCTCTCTCTGCCAGAAACTGCACTTACTCAACTTCGCAAACAGCTTATGTTCCTGCAACTTCTCCAGAACCGTCCTCAAATGAACCTCATGTTCCTCCAGACTCTTCGAATACACGAGAATATCATCGATGAAGATGATTACGAACTCATCCAGATACTTCTGGAAAACTCCGTTCATCAACCTCATAAATGCCGCCGGTGCATTCGTCAACCCGAATGGCATCACTACAAACTCAAAATGCCCATACCGAGTCCTGAAAGCCGTCTTCCGAACATCTGCTTCGTCTATCGGAATCTGGTGGTAACCGGATGCCAAGTCAATCTTGGAGAACCAAGTAGCCCCTCTCAACTGATCTAACAACTCATCAATTCTCGGAAGAGGATACTTGTTTTTCACAGTGACTCGGTTAAGCCCTCGATAATCGATGCACAACCGGAAACTACCATCTTTCTTCTTCACGATCAACACCGGTGCTTCCCACGGTGAAGTACTTGGTCTAATAAACCCCTTCTCCAACAAATCCTCCAACTGCTTCTTCAATTCAGCCAACTCTGCTGGAGCCATTCGATAGGGTGCCTTAGACAACGGCGTCGTTCCGGGCTCTACCTTAATCGTGAAAGGATCAGACCGAGACGGCGGTAATCCTTGCAACGACTGAAAGACATCCTCGAAATCCCGAGTGACCCGAATATCTCTCACAACAACCCCACCAACAGCCTCCGGCATTACAATCGTGGCCAGGTAAGCCTCGCAACCCCTCTCAATCATCGCCTCAGCCTGGACAAGAGAGATCACAAGACTACCTGAAGTCGGTCTCACTCCTTGGTAAACTAACCTACCACCTTCCCGTTCAAACACCACTCGACCCCGGTGACAATCCAGATGAACTCTGTACTGATCAAGCCAATCCGTACACAGGATGCCATCATACAGTTCCACTGGACTGATCACCAAGTCCGCTGGCATCAACTCACCAGCCACTAGAATCTCCACGCCTCTCGCACGACCAAGAGTAACTAGTACTTTCCTCCGACTTCCTCTTCTGTCCCTACGCAGGCTTGCCGCCATGCCAGGTATCACCTGCTGCTGAGACTTAATAGACTGAACAGCTAGGCTAACCACCACAGCCTGCTCCCACAAGTCCTCGACAGTGCTTCCAGCAGTCTCAACCAACTATGCTCTCGTAGCATACATGGACACTCCGCACTGTGTCCTCCAATCAGATTAAAGTTCTCTCAAGAACCTCTTATCTTGGGCCTCCTCACCCCCATGCTCCTACCAGCATGAACCAACATAAACCAGGAGTCAGTTAAACTCCAAATCATACCCACGAACTGATCTCTCTCCCAGATCCAGTTCCAAAAACTTCGTCTCTTAACGATCCGCAACCTCTCGAGGAAAGAACTTGGCATCACACTCTACCCAAAAGTCCGCCCAGGCCAACTCTGCCTGAACCCTCCTAGCTGCAATACACCACTCGCAAGGAATCCTATACCAATCCTCTGCACCTGTTCCCGTATCCACAGATAAGACGGAACCCTACCAACAACCGCAGCCCTCAGCCGCACCTCTGCCACTCGTGGCATCACCGAAGCCTAACTGGCACCGAACTTGGTAACCGCTCCTATAACTGCTGAAGCCAATCCACTAGACAATCATCTCGACCCTCAGCACCACCCGCGGGCGCACCCGCACTACCAACCTCACGAGGACCCACATCGGCCCCCGAAAGCCAACCTGGGACCACACTATCCCCACCAGCCTCACATTGGCGCTCACACTTGGCTGCACGCTGGCAGTCTAAATGGCACTCAAGCCATTTTGAAGCGTCTATGGATCACTCTCAGCCACATGCGCAACACTTTGAGCCGCACTCCCGACAGACTCACTCACTAGTACCCGCCACCATAACTACTGCAAAGATCTGTCAGACGATCAACTCGTCTCCTTGACTCCTCCTGCGGGCGCACCCAAATAGCGAGCCAATCCAACACCAGCTAGAGTACCAACCCTGGCCCACAGCCCTCACACAGGCTCTCACACTGGCACTCCTACATGCACTCGCACTAATACACAGACCCTGCTGATACGTCTACGGATCTGTCACAGTCTCAGACGTGGAACCCTGAGCCGCATCCCCAGCCGACTCACTCACTGCTCCCCGACCACAATCCTGACCTCCACGGTCACCCGGCCACCAAGGCCACATTCTCTAGTGCCTCTAACCCACACCATGAACTACTACAGTACACAAGCTAAGCACTAAAGAATAACAAATAAAACACACAACACACTTACCGTGGAATCTCTGTGAAGGCTCGAAGGAAGATGATCTAAAACCCTCAAACTGATAGAATTGCAAATTTACCAAATTACAATCCTAGAAGTTCTAACCCGTCCTAAAACCGTATCGCTCTGATACCAAACTGAAACGACCCGACCCGTTTTTTTTTAAACAAGAAACCCTTGGTCTCGGAGTAGCATTCCCATAAATATTATCCTCAACAACTAAGCAAACCAGACAAACACATAATAGCGGATAACTCAATAAGAAAATTCATTAAAATACTAAACCATTCCAAATCCAAGACAATTACAATTCAACAGATTCCATCAAACCAACAACCTAACAAGGTTCTAAAACAGAAAAGGAAATCACAACAACACCCAACGCGAGACCCTAGATCATCTCCCTCTTCTTAGCCATGATTCCACGATCACAATTTGCCTTTACCTGCATCACATGGAAAAAAGAGATGCGTGAGTATTATCACAAATACCCAGTGAGACGGTCATCCCATCTACGACTGCGCACTCAGACGCGATGGATCCGCTCAGGCAAACACGCATCAAACAATCACAACAATGGCTCAACCATAGCCCAGACAGGCGGCTTGTCGATAGACACTACACTAGGTGTTGATCGACACCCCTGTGCACACCTATCGATCGACACACCCACGGTGTCTGTCGATCGACAACTCCACAAGACCCTGTCGATCGACACAACCTCTAGGTGTCGATCGACAGATCCTCAACCACCTGTCGATCGACACAACCTCTAGGTGTCGATCGACAGCTCTCGTGTTGTCCTGTCGATCGACACACCCAAGTGCTGTCGATCGACAGGCCGTCGCAGATTCATGGGAAAACGATCATTATCCTCTCGAATCGATTCCTCCTCTGTGATGACACGAAACCTGCACGCAAATCACAATCCACACAATCCAAACACAAATCACAGTCTCAAACAATCCACACAATATCCAATCAATGAATTCATAACCTACCACCACACAACCCTAACGAATCTACCGGCCTAGAAGCCATGGTCACGCACTCACCTTAGATTTTCGGATAGAATCTGATAGTATTGAAGCTAGACACGAAATCCAAGACAATCCCCCCGAAATTCCTCTCCAAAACGATCAAGAACGAAACCCTAACTCAAAAACCCTAACAGAAACAAGAGAACTCCTCTCAACTCTTTCTCTGTTGATTTTTTAGGCTTGGTTCGCTCAAATGTGGCCAAAAAGGCTTAAATACGAAGCCCTAGGGTTTCCCTAAACTGGGCCGGTCCAATCGAACGACTTAAATCAAACCAAAAAATCGACCAATTCCGGTACCTGTCGATCGACATCCCTTAAGGACCCTGTCGATCGACAACCCTTCATAGCTCTGTCGATCGACAACCCTTCATAGCTCTATCGATCGACAGGGCTCTTTAGGGCTGTCGATCGACAGCCCCTCCATTTTCTCAAAAATGGTTCACGGGCGTCATAATACATTCCTCAATGTACTCTCTTATTGGTGTTTTTCTTCGCCCCTTTGTCTAATGATAAAACAAATTCATATCTATATATTGTAATGTTTTGTGGTATTTTAGAGAATATAAATTTTTCGTAATTTGTAAATAATTTCTTTTTTACCTATAAAAATATCTTCTAAAAAAGTCCCGCTGCGTAGCGCGGGTGTTTATCTAGTAAATCTAACGGTGATATCTGATAATCAATCGGCTTTTGTTTCAGGCAGATTAATAACAGATAATGTGTTGATAGCGCATGAACTTTTTCATTCGTTGCATACTAAAAAGCTATTAGAAGATTACATGCCCCTTAAGTTGGACATCTCTAAAGCTTTTGATAGAGTAGAATGGGCTTTTCTGGATCAATTTATGCGAAAGATGGGCTTTTGTGATAAATGGCGAGGATGGATTATGAACTGTTTAGCTTCTACTAGCTATGTTGTTCTGCTTAATGGAGCTCCAACTACAAATATTATACCTCAAAGGGGTATTAGGCAAGGTGATCCTATCTCACCAGACCTTTACCTTCTTTGTACGGAAGGCTTATCACAGCTGCTCAAAAACAGCATAAGAAAACAAAAGCTTCATGGGTACAAGCCATCAAGGAGCGGTCCAAGTATCTCTCACTTGTTAACAGATGACTCCCTCTTGTTCTGTAAAGCAAACGAAATGGAATGTAGCCACTTGCTCAATGTTTTGGAAACGTATCAAAAAGCTTCAAGACAACAAATTAATTATAGTAAGTCTGCAATCACATTTATTAAAGGAACCTCCACTACTATTCAAAATAGGATTATTCAGATGACAGAGATTCAGAAAATTGGAGGTTTTGGGAAATATATTGGTTTACCGGAACAGATTGGAAGGAGGAGGAAAGAGGTTTTCAATTACATCAAGCAAAGAATTCACAATAAGATGGATGCTTGGTATACCACCTCTAGTTATGCATGAAAAACCACTTTCTTAGAAGCTAGAAGTTATACCACCTCTAGTTATGCATGAAAAAGTATTCTGCAAACTCAAGATTTGATTAAAAAGGGGAGTAAATGGCTAGTGGGTAATGGTCAGCAAATAAATGTTTGGAGAGACAATTGGTTACCAACAAATCCTTCTTCACCAGCTAAAGGTCCTGGTTCAGAGATCAAGCCTGAATTAACTGTTGCAGAACTACTAATTCCTAACACAAGAGAGTGGGATTATTCCAAGATTAGCATGTTAGTGAATCCACATGACAAGGGAAAGATCATCCAGGTGCGACCAAGCATTACAAAGGTTGAAGACATATTAGTTTTGAATTATACCAAAGATGGAGTCTACACTGTCAAATCCGGGTACAAAGTTCAGAAGAACTTGGAAGTTATGATGAACCAACAACAACATCAAGATTCTCTCATTCCTCAAGATGTCAAGGAGGTAGCAAGTCAGGTATAGGCAATGAACATACCACCTAAGCTAAAGAACTTTTGGTGGAGGGTGACTCACAATAGATTGCATGTTGCTGACAATTTGGTAAGGAGAGGAATTAGCATTGACCCAACATGTCAGCTGTGTGGAGAGCACATAGAAACAGTAAGCCATATGCTTTTTCAGTGTAGGGTAGCTGCTGAAGTATGGGCCCTTGCACCTATCCAGCCCATGCTAATAGATAGTCTAAGGTCAAGCTCTGTTTTACAACACATCAAAAGGTGGATGCAGCAATTTAGACAACAGAATAAGGATGCTTTACCATTCTATTTGGGATGGAGGGTGTGGAGAATGCGAAATGCTATGCTCTTTGAGGGTAAAAGAGAGCATATAGTGCAAACCATAAATAGAGCCATTGTTGATCAACGTCAGTGGATTGAAGCACAAGCCAATCAAGCAACAAGCGGGCAGATGGAAGCACTTACAAAAGGAAGTGCAATATACTATGAATAAGGCAACAAATTATTATTGTTTGGTGGACGCATCGTGGATACCTTCTGATCAAACTGCATGAATTGGCTGGTCCTTATACAGAAAAGAAGGCAATCAAATCTTGCAAGGAAGCTTTGCGATTGATCCAACATACAATCAGAGCCGGCCCTGAGACAATTTTTATAAAACATGCGTATTGGGCCTCATATTTTTACAGAATTTTTAAGGCCCATTTTTTTTCAAAAACATGTATATATAGTATATGTGTTATGTGTCTCGTTATTATAGAGGAAAGAGAGTAGAAAAGTTGTGAGCCATATCTTTTTTAGTTTTTAATGTCATTCATAAATAATACAAACTTCGAAAAATAAAAAACCTCTATAGCTTATCAATCAAATTTAAGATACTTTTTAACCATTGCAAGTCATAAATCGAAATTGAAAGCTTTGGGAATTGTTTTTATTTTAACTGTTGTTCAAATTTTATTTTTGTATTAGACCCCAAATTTTATATATTAGGGGCTCAATTTTTATTTTCGTATTAGGCCCCAAATATCTCAGGACCGGCCCTGCATACAATGCCCTACAAGCTGAAGCCATGGCTTTAATACAAGCTGAATCCATGGCTTTAATACAAGCTGTGCAAAGTTTAAAAGCTCTGGGGTATGTTAGTGTAACCTTTAAGGGCGATAATAAAGTGCTATATGAGGCTCTTCAACAAAGAAGGAAAGGTCATGGAGTTGATCATATTGGGCAAGCTTCTATAGTTATCTCAACTCGAGATATATGGAACCTGACTAAGGATCTTAACAATGCCTTTGAATGGGTCCCAAGAGGAGTAGTTAGCACCGTTGATACGTTAGCTAAAGGAGCCAGATTATGTAATAAACCTTATACTATCAAGTGGCTTATGTAAGATACAATATGTACTAGTTTTTGACTAATAAATATTTTGACGACAAAAAAAAATAGTTATAAACCAAAATATTAAAGATAATCTTTTTTCAAAACAACAAAATTACGCATTGCAGATGTTCACCTAATAAGAATATGTAAGCTGATATTAATAATTAGATTGGATGGATATATAGATCATTGCAAGAATGTGGTGTTCGATTTGCAACATGAGACAAAGGCAAGATCAATATTTTTGATGTTCCCAACAAAAATGGAAAATAGTCCCACCAGATATCTACTTTTCAATATATCTATAACTTTAGATTGAACTTTTTTACAAAAACACTGAACAAAAACAAAATTCAAAGGAGCAAGTTTTCGTTTAACCAACCACTCTTGTAGGGGGCCATTTCAACCTATACATTACATATTTTATTCGGGAAAAAAGTTAATTTGGACCCGGACTATTGCGATTGTGCCCTTTTGGACCTAATCTTTTGTCTATGGTTAATTTGAATCCGAACTCAAACTTAATTTAAATTGTGTACCCAAACTAATTTGTTTTGTGCCAAAATGAACCTTGACTAACTTTCCGTTAGTCAACATTAACGGAACAGTGACTAGAACGACATGTTGGCAAACGGTTCGGTTTAGTCAGCTAAAACGACATCGTTTTTGAGTTTTAATAAAACTCTGCGTTTTGATTTAGGGGAAATAAATATTTTTTTTTTGTTAATTAGAAATAAAGATATTGGAATCCCTAATTCTTCTTTTTCTCGTACTTCTCCTTCTTCTTTATTCGAAATCAAAATCTACAAAATCTAAAGGAGATTTCAGTGAATTAGAGGTGTAATTGGAGACGAAAACTTCTCGGTGATAAAAAATTCAGTGATCGTCACATATCATGCTCTGTCTTGATTTCTTTTGTCGACTAGTTTTCTTTACACAACAACCACGTCACATGTCTTATTGTTGTTCTTCCTTTGTTTCTGCAGATATAAAATAATCTAGATTCTACTTTGTTCAACATGTTGATATAAAAGATAGGATTTAAGAACATGATCCATAATTCTTGAGTTATGGTTCTTACCTAAATCCATTGGCCTAAAGTATCCAGTTCTAAAAAAGACCAATGGACATTGTAATTACATGACAAATTAGACGATCTTCTTTAATTTAACACTGTAATCTAAGATCTCAACCTCTAGCTTCCCTTCTTCTGACCTTAGAGGTAATCATATCATGGAAATTCTTAATCGAATCAGAGCTCAATTTCGTGGAAATTCTTATCATGAGAGATCTCATTTTTAATCGAATTAAAGCTTGATGGGTCATTGTGTTTTGTTGTTAATTTGGAATATTGCTTGTTAAATTCGATTCCTTTTGCTTTGAATTTGATGATTTTACGAAATTCGATTTTCTTTTCTTCAATACAACTCCAAAAATCGGTTCTTTGAGATTATCATGTCGTGTTAATATCTCTGCTGCGTCTCTGAGTTTGTCCACGAAGCGATCCTCGGTGAAACCTATAAACGCGCAGTCGATTATAAACGTGTAGTCTATTAATATTTTTGGTGGATTTTTCAATTGATCTTTGATTGATTTCCTTGGTTAAGGTTTTATGCTAATGATCTTTGTGTCTTTATTACAAAACAGAGAAACTAGATGTGATTGAGGTTGAAGATTTTGAGGAATTAGCAAAGAAGTTAGAGAATGCTTCTCCTCTTGAAATTATGGATAAAGCTTTTGAGAAATTTGGAAATGACATTGCACAAACAAGAAGAAGGAGAAGTATCGAGAAAGAGAAAATTAGGGATTTCAATCTCTTTATTTCCAATTAACAAAAAAAAAATCTTTATTTCCTTTAAATCAAAACGCTGACTAAAACAACGTCGTTTTAGCTAACTAAAACGAGTCGTTTGCCAACGTGTCGTCTTAGTCACTGTTCCGTTAGTGTTGACTAACGGAAAGTTAGTCAATGTTCATTTTGGCACAAAACAAATTAGTTTGGGTACACAATTTAAATTAAGTTTGAGTTCGGGTTCAAATTAACCATAGATAAAAGATTAGGTCCAAAAGGGTATAATCGCAATAGTCCGAGTTCAAAACGGTTCTCAAAAGATTTTTTCTACGACGGACGCGGCTTATATGCAAAATGCCGATGATAAGTCAGCTCGGGGGATCAGACCCGGACGAGTCTAACGAAGCAAAAGGCTCTAGTCTTGTTGACAAGAAATGACTATTTATCTTTATAATTTTTGAAATTATCTATTTCATCACATTTTTTTGTTAAAAAAACTATTTTCTCACTTATTCACGAGAATCTTATAAAAAAATGCAAACTGGCATAACTAACCAGTGAATCTAACAAGTTGAATCATGCGTCGAATGGTATGCAAACAATGAAACAAGACACAAAAGAATATTGATATTCGACAAGTTCTTAAGATATAAATAACCAAACCAAAAGATTATGATCATAATTATGTTTTTTCAAAATAACAGAATTACGCATTGCAGATGTTCACCTAATATGAATATGTAAGCTGGTATGAATAAGTAGATCATTGCAAGAATGTGGTGTTCGATTTCAAACATGAGACAAAGGCAAGATCAATATTTTTGATGTTCCCAACAAAAATGGAAAATAGTCCCACCAGATAACTACTTTTTAATATATATATAACTTTAGATTGAACTTTTTTACAAAAACACTGAACAAAAACAAAATTCAAAGGAGCAAAGTTCTGTTTAACCAACCACCCTTGTAGAGGGCCCATTTCAACCTATACATTACAAACCTTACCCAAAAGACATCACTCAAAAAAAGAACCCCTAAACTTTCTCCAAGTTCTATTTGGCCCCAGAAGTTAATATCACCCCCAAAAAGGTAACTCTTAAGCTACTCCTTCATATCCTATATCTGTTATTCCTCTCGGCAGCAACAGCAAGAAGCCTTGAGACACCTTGTGTCCACATTTCATACTCTCTCTGGCTCTTGCATTCAAATTCGACAATCCCTCGCATAACCGTCTTTAACCCAAAGTATCTCATATCCTCTCCTCCTTCCAGCAAATGGCGGCCTGGCCAAGCCGGAACATTCCTGATCACTTCAATCACAACATCTGAAGGAATATCGAAGAAGACAAAAAGATTAGGCAAATAAAGGGAGAATGTAATCAAGAAGGCTTGATATTCACATTCAAAAGAAAGACAAAAAAAAAAAGTTAAAAGATGGAGTCTAGTTTTGTTTTGATCCTCTGATCACTTTAGTCCCAAAACCCTTTTGCTTTTGTTTTATTCTCTTCTTCTCAAATCCCCAAGTTCAAAGTAGACCCACATCAAATTTTTGAATTCTCATATTATTGATAAGAATAAGTAGACAGTGACAAAACTAAAGTGAGATTATGGAAGATTTTAGACAAATCTAGCACAAGATCTTACCAAAATCTTTGGTTATCGATAATTGTACGCATAAGGGTAAAAGTCTCTTACTTTTTTTCTTCTTTGTGAAGGTCCCTCCAACATGCCTGCTCTTCATCTTCAACATAACCTTCATGGTCAATAATCAAAACCATTAGAGTGTGCCAAAAAATGATTTTAATCAGTTTAATAAAGCAGATCACATAAAAAAAAATCTGTTTTCTCTTCTTTTCTTGGTCTCTGAAATCTCTTTTTCATGTTCTTTTTTTTTTTTGTATTCTTTTAACAAGATGACACTCATGTGAGTGACATAAGTTTCCACTGATTTGCTAAAAATGTATCTCTCTCTCTTTAATCTTTTGTCCCCTCTCTTCAAAGTTTATCATATCATTGCTCAAGAATAATATCTAAGAAAATCGAGACACAAGAAAGAAGGAATCTAACCTGATTTACCCTGTTTATGTAAACAGAAACTATTTTCCAATGAAGATCACCTGCCAAAACCATGAAATTAGACAAAAACGAAGAACCAAGAAACAAACTCTCACTTGAAATTAAACACTGTTAATAGGTTAATGTTTTTACCTTTGCGGGTGCGTTTGAGGAGTTGACTACCTCTAGCAAGCCATTCTCTGTTACAATTTCCCAAGAAATTATCTTCAGCTAGAAATTCGCCACTGTGACTACTGCTCGAGCTGCCATTGCTACCATTACCATTACTATTAACATTTCTGCCACCTCCAGGATTGATTCCTTTCTCCATCGGAATAACTGAGGCAATGTTCCACACCTCTTTCGTTGTCCTCGTCTTCAATGTAGCCACTCCTCTTAACGCTACACCACAAACAAACAAAGAGAGAATCAATTCAAAACATGTTTTACTATAAAAACATTCCTTCTTCTGAGTCAAATTCAGATTACAGTTTATGTCCACGAACTGAGAAACGAGAAGTTAGAAAGAACCTGTGGCTGCTCCAGCGGTTAATGTCATGATATCTCCGGCAGATCTAACATTGACTGCAGAGCTAACAACAAAAGCTAAATGATCCCTCTCAGCTCCCATTACTTCCGCAGCCTCTACACATTGAGCAGCCACAAGAGTTGCAGCTGAAGCCACTGCCATATCCGTTTTAGCCATCTGCTCATCTTTTCCAGAGCTAGAGGAAGCTGCAGTCGCAGCCGCGATTGCAGCCACCGCGGCAGCTACGCCAGCGACAGAGACAGCTGCGTGGATTTGTGCGTTGTGTGCTCGCGTCTCTTCCTTCTTTTTCTCTCTCCGATCTTTTAACCATCGACCAACAGTCTTGGACTGTGTGGTTGTAGCCGTGATAGGTCCCGGAGTATTCGCCATTGAACGGAACTGAGAGTTGAAGTTTTGAGTGTTGTAGTTTGATCGGCAAAATTGCTACATTGGCGACAGAGAGACAACACATAAATGAAAACCTTAAAACAAAGATAATGGAACATTGAAGAAGACTAATTAAGGAAACTTGGAAGAGTGATGATTAAGACAAAACAAGCAAATCTAGTAAAGGAGATTGCTTTGAACCTGAGGATTTAATAAATAGTTCCATTTAAAAAATCCATGAATGTTTCATCGAAAAAACCAAAAACGAAGATACTATCATCTCTGGGTATGTTTTGGGTGACACAAAAGAAATTTTTTATTTTTAAATCAAAACATTAACATAGAAAGAAACGCAAAAACCCATAAACAATTACTAAAACAAAACATAATGAGAAATGTTTTAACCTTAATGTCTTCGACTTCCGACGGCGAAATCGGAGGACTGTCAGTTAAAGAACCGTTAAGAGGACCACTACTGTGAGAAAGCCGACCAGATGTTCGTGGAGATACTTCCTGCTGCAAAAAACAAAGAATCAATAGTGAATTTGTTAGCTTTTTGACTCTGAAGAAAAATCCAAACTTTTGTGATTATAGGGACCCAGAAATCATATCGATTTTATTAAGGAAGATGTATAATTACAAATTATTGCGCATGACAATTCTCGTGTATAGTCAAAACCCACTAAACATAAATTTCATGATTCATCTGCAACCCATGAACAAAAAACGTGATCTTGAGCCCAGAAATACTCATGAAATTGTAATGACCCATTTGGAAATTTCGATTCACAATTAACGAATTGAGACAGAAGAAATTTGTCAACATTCTGTTCTGTTTCTTTTAACCAGAAACCAGACAAATAAAGAAGAGGAAAAGAACTCACAGACTGAGATAAGATACGATCCATGACCATCTGAGAAGTGTCAGAGGAAGCGAAAGAGAATGGGTTTCCGGAGACGAGGCCGTTCTCCTCGGTCTCGAGTATAGGTTCCACTTCCAGTATGACGGTGTCGTCTGAGGTCTTGGAAGGAGTGAGAGCTTTGGAGACCTCCAGAGCTGAGACGCTCCAGGAGCGAGAGAGGAACTCCATCGGCTCTAGCGGCGTCTCCGGTGGACGGAAAATCGTGTTGGATCGCCGGGATTCAACCAAGTACTTTTCCATTTACGCGAGAGAGAGAGTGATAAACGAGAGTGATGAATTTTTTTTTGCCGGCACGAGAGTGATGATATTTATCACGAATTGTGCTTTTTCGTCTTTTACGCTTCAACGCTTTGCTTTACTCTTTCCCTTAGAAAGAAAATGGGTTTTCAGCTTATGCGTATTCGGGTTACTGAATTTTTTTTGACCATACTCTGTTTAAAAGTGCTTAAAAATGACCCTAACTCTATATAATTTCAGTATCTCATCCCACACTCCTAAAATCTGTCTTATAAATACCTGACATACGGAATTAGTTTGGTTGTTAATGAAACGATCTAACTCGGTTTTTTTTCAATCAATCCTTAGACTCATGTTAATGTTCTTATCAACGCTAACCCTCAACGTCCAAACAAAACATCAAACAAACCAGCGGAAGACAATAACCAATCTAATATGTTCCAGAACAAAACCAACAACTTATGGCAGTTCTAAAGCAACAACAAAAACATAAATCAAACAACCGAGACCTTAGATCATCCTCCTCCTCATAGCCATGATTCCATGGTCTCATTTTGCCTTTACATGCATCACATGTAGGAGTGGGCATAATTCCCGTCCCGTCCCGTTCCGTACCGCCCCGTTCCGTCCCATATCTGTTCCCAAATTCCCGTTCCATATAGGTCCCGTATTCCCATATGGGACAAGTTTTCAATTCCCAATTGGGAACGGGATGGGATGGGACGGGAACGGGATTTCCCGTAATCCCGTTTATATATATTTATATAAATTAAATTTTATATATTTATGTATTTATTATAGAATCATTAATATATTATGTCATATTAATACATAATCTCACCTTTTTAGCACCATCCATTGATATTTTCAACATTACCATATTAATTTTATTAACCAACAACTACTTTTATTTGTTTTTTTATTCTTGTGTTGAGCTCTAGAAACAATCATTTGCCGTGAATGAAGAATGATACGAGAGGATTAGCTACCTACTTGACTACTTTTAGAATTTTCATATTATTGAATTTTATGCTTTGATTTAAGATATTTATGTGGTTTACTTTAAGTTTTGGATTCATTTTGATTAGATTTTGATTTTTCTTTTATAAATTTTAATGTTTATGAAATACAATGTATTTCTTTTTATGTTAAATATGAACATGCTTTTGATAATTTGAAGAAGCAAGTTTAATACATATTTGCAATTTTTATAATTCGTTTAACCGGATATATGAGACAACTTCTTTTATGGGAATTCCCGTACCGTTTCCGTCCCATCCCGTCCTATCCCGTTACCGTCCCAATTTCTAAATGTGATATAAATGAGACATATTTTTCTATCCCAAAAATCCCGTTCCCGTACCATTCCCATAAAATTCCGTCCCATATTCCCGTTTGCCCACCCCATGTGAAAAAGAGATACGTGAGTATTATCATAAATACCCAGTGAGACAGTCATCCCATGTACGACTGCGCACTAGGGTACAATGGACCGCTCAGGCAAAACACACAAACAATACAACAAGCAAAGCAGCTCAAATGGTAACAACAGACGTGCGTCGATCGACACAACCACTAGGTGTCGCTCGACGCACTGATCTTGTGTCGGACGACACACCACAGACTAGGCGCATATGTCGCTCGACACAACCTCTAGGCGACACATCACCTCGTTATGGATGCATCGATCGACATAACCACTAGGTGTCGGACGATGCATCCCTCGCTATGGATGCATCGATCGACACACTCATATGTGTCGCTCGACGCATCCAGCAGGTTCATAGAAATCAGTCGTAATCCTCTCTGATCGATTTCTCATCTGCGCGAACACGAGAAACCTGCACAAAACGTCAATAACCACGCAATACACACAACCACATCACGAAAATCTAACCAACAATGATCAAACAATCACACAAACTTATCACCAAGGAACCCTAACGATCCATCGACCCAGAAGCCATGGTCACGCACTCACCTTAGGTTTTTGGATAGAAAACGATGGAATTGAGACTAGAAACGAGATCAGCCTTGATCACCACTAGAACCCACGAAATCCCACTCCTCTTCTCCTCCAAAACACAACAAGAACGATTCCTTTACAAAGCTAATCGAACCCTTTCACAAAACTCTCAAAGGAACTCACAACCTCTCTGGAAACCAATAGGATTCTGATTTTTCTGCCTTTTCTCTCTCAAAAACGCGGCCAAGCACTTAAAACCACGAGCCCTAGGGTTTCTCCAAACCAACTCGTAAACCGGCCGATTAAAATCGAACCAGCAAACCGATCAAACAGTTGTGTCGATCAACAAATACCACTTGTGTTGATCGACACACCCTTCCAATTTCTCAAAATTGGTTCATGGGTGTTACAGTTAACGGTGCTCACTAGACTGCTTAGTCATTAAAACGTAATTAGTGAGTCATATTTAAGATTTAAGTTTTTTAGTAAAAAATTCAGCAACAAAAATGTTATAACAATATGTCGTTTCAAGGTACGGTTAGATTTTTTTTAATGCTTTTGTTTTATTGAATCTGATTCAAAGCATATTACATTGTAGAAAAAGATCAAAAGATGAAATACAAAGAGAAACTAATGGTTGTTTCCGCACTATAAATTGAATGAGGAAAAAAGCCTTTGATTACACATTAGCGATACCAAGACGGTCTTGTTTCGAGTTTAAGGTAAACGATTAGGTATTCCCAAATCCACAATAGCAGCCGGACTTCCAATATCTTTTACGATTACACGATAACAATTCTCTTTATTTACATAAATCTCCTTCTTTGATTGCCTTTGTCAATTTTGTTCCGGAGTTAGCTTTGGTAAAGCAACCGTTGAACAACTTTGAAACTGCAAAAATAAATCAGATAAATAGCCAGAATTAACTAGAAACAAAACAGTTAAATCAAAGTATAAATCTTCTACGAGGAATATAAACCCCATAAAAACTGAATCCAAACAAAAAAATCACAATAACTCAAAACCCTAGAAAAAGATTGCGCATCGTTTTCTGGTCAAAACCTCAAAAACACTCTCTAAATCTCATGTTTAACATAGAAACTATTAGGTACGATTAGTTTAAAAATGAGAAAATCAAGGTATGGTAGAAGATTCAAAAACTTAGGTTTATTGCCATTACAAAAACCAATGGCTTGGTCCAAAAGCTTGTAACCATTACAAAAGGCGATCATAAATATGTTCTAATAAGCCGATCACCAAAAAAAAGAATCATCACGTTTCACCATCATCAACAACATCAGTCTTGCTCATCTCAATAAATGAACCTGCATTATAACCAATCAACAATCAAACATCGAAACATTCCATACAACAAGCAAAAAAATGAAAGAGAAAAATAATATCAAGTGTTTAATCATGACCAGAAGGTTGAGTTTGTTGGCCTGGGCATAATAACCGGATTCGAATACCCGAATTTGGAATTGATCCGAAAAACCCGAACATATACCTGATTTGAAATCTTACAAGTTCTTATATGGGTATAAATTTTTAGATCTGATCGAACATGTACCCGACATGACCCGACTCAGACCTAAACATGTACCTCATAACACAAAGTTTTTGTTAGTGTATGTTGAATGAGTTTTAGAATTCAATATGAGTTGAAGCAGGTTTCTTAAGTAGTTCCTGAAGTAAAACAGACTGGACTGAAGCAAAAACGGACTGGACTCAATGTGGATGAGCTTGGGCCTTATGACTTGGAACTAATGAGCACAAAATTTGAAGATAAGTTGCTGTCAAGATAAGTTATTTGGAGAAGAATTAGGAGCAAGAAGATTTCCTTGTATCGTAGGAGAGATTAAGGAAAGGAGTAAATTGGAAAAGATTTGATATCTTTCAAGACTTGAAGACCAAGGCTAGGTTTAGCTAAGGACTCCTATAAGGTATATATAGGAGGTGAAAACGTGGCTGCACGTCAACACAAGAGATCATATGTCTTAGCAAGTGGATTTAAGGTTGTTCTAGCAAAAAAAAGATCTTCTATCAAAAGGGCTAAGGGGTAGTGAGTGGTTCACAACATCATGTGTGATTTGTGAACGCGTGAGGATAGGATTAAAGTTGGTGAGTGAACTTTGTAAAAGTACTTATCGTTTGATCTAGTATATACGTATTTGAGAAAAGAACCCCTTGTGTTTTGTGTTCATCTGCTTGTAGCAGTATTGTGTTCATCTGCCTGTAGGAATATTGTGTTCGAATCTGTTGCAGTACACAATACAGGCTTGTGTACGAATCTGTAGCACCAGCTTAGCAGCTGTCGCACTTGCTCTATATCACATGTCGTAGTACTGGTTGTAGAAGTAGCTAATACATCTTCAGTTTCAACCCAAATTAACTATGTAAGTGCACCGCAATTGTTGTAGTAATTATGGGATCGAATCCACGAGAACCAAGTTTACACTTCAAACTATATGAACCGAAATTAAGCTAAGATGATATAAAAGGTGTTTGTTTGCAATAATGTAAATGAGAAAACAATTAAATGATGTGAACTATGGATTAAAAAGCGTTAGGCTTTACGGACTTTCGCAGGAAATCAGAGATCGCGAACCAGACAATTATTCAGAGAACCAATAATCTCAATCTTGAACTCAAACATAAATTTATAATGGATCCACTATCGTGGCATCATAAACTTTATCTAACAACCTAAAACGCTAAACTGTCATTTGAACTTAAAATTAAAGACAAGCATTAAAGAAGATTTGATCATCTATGTTAGTTCATGCATTTAATCGAACACTTTTGATGCATTAAACAATCTAACATCATGAACTAGGTGATCAATCCAATTCAAGCATTATGAGCAACAATAGATGAAGACAATTATAAATCCCTATTTATATATGGTTCTTGCGATTCATGAAATCCTTTGAAACCCTAAAACCCAACTAGATATCTACACAAGCATGAAGATAAAGAAACCAAAAAGAGATGAAGACAAACTCATAATCAAATAGATAGAAATCCAAAGGGGTTCTTAAATCTTCTCAAAAGATGTCATAGAGTTAGAGGTTCGTCTCAGTGGAGCTTACAAAGTACATAAGCCAAAATTTCTCAATAAAAAAGAAGCCTAACCTAAAAACTAAATAAAAATCGAATATATAAGTTAACTCTATGAGTAAACAAAGTCAAAATTGAAAAAAACTGTAATTTTCCCTTTTTCTAGCAAACCGGTCGGTTTAGGTAGATTTGCATGTCTTCACTAAAACTTGCATTACTCTCACTCGCGCCATTGAAATGTCTTCACATCACTTCCAAATGAAAGCTAACTCAATTATCTAGCTAGTGTCAAAGTTTTTGGTCGATCCATCGGTGGGAAGTCATTCAACGAATACCAAACTTCTGACTTTTCTTTACTTTTGCTTCATTTCCTTACTCTTTTGCCTTAGACTTCATCCAAACGTGTTTTAACCTGAAAAGACTCTAAAGACATAACAAAGACTCGAAAATCTATTGAAGACATTGGTTGGAATGCGTCAAAAACGCAATACATCAACTCCCCCAAACTTAGGCTTTTGTTAGCCCTCAAGCAAAACAGAAGACTAAACATGTGAACGAGGTTTGAAAACGCGGAAACTCAGCTTTTCTTTTGGAACGTTTAATGACCACTAAATTCGTAATCCACATACTACAAAACAATACCAACGAACCACCATGTAATTCTCCATAAACTTTTCCAGCCTTGCAAATTCATTCGTTCATTTCGCAACATTCTCCACAACTCATCATTACTAGTCTTATCAGAAATTTCAGTGCCAAGAATCTTCAAGATTCATTTCCGTACAATACCATGACAAATCACCCAATCAATCTTTTTATTTCTCTCCCCAGACTTAGTTTGTACTCAATTCTTTTTTTTTTAATATATAACTCAATTGAACAGTACAACCCACTCTTAAGTTCCTTGTGAGGAGATGTAATCATGAGACTGCACTCCTCTAAGCTATATCAAAGGTGTAGGCGAATAGTGGCATCGTGGGAATTTTTCCTAGCCTCGTTTCCAACCTTTGTGTGATCATTTCCCTATGGAGTAAACATTGGGATCATTGGAAATTCTCCTAGCCCTTACTCAGTGAAAGTTATTTCATCTTTTATTCAATATTAGATCAAGGGACAGGAGTACCATCATTCTTTACACAAGGTGCATTTATCTGGTATGAACGAGGACTCAAGCTCTATGAACACCAATCATTCCAATGAGAGTGTAATTAGCTCAGTTTAGTGAATTCTACTGGAAATGAGAAACGTCTCTAGTTAACTGGTAAGTCTATGGATTTTCCATTAGTCGGAAAACAAATTTATTATGCAGCAATGGTCACTAAAAATAGAAAGTCACTAAACAAAGAGATATATTACATCATATTTTCCTGACCATGATGGGGGTAAAGTTTTATCTCAATATTGACAAAGAATAGCCTGCAAGTGCACAACTATCAATGCAGTACTTAAGGGTCGAATCCACTAGAGACCGAAAGGGCACTAAGCTAAGATGAAATATGAGGGTTTTGGTTTTGTGAACTAAAATCGTGAATCAAATGCGGTTGTAAACAATATAATTAAAATGTTGGGCGTTCAGGGATTCGCAGGGATACTGGTTTGAATTATTCAGAATAAACTAAAATAAAGCTATTCTCTTAAACATGAACTTAGTGGTGATTATACATACTGTCGTAGCTATAACCCTATGAAGCAAATATTAAGTCAACTCTCGTGAACTATAAGCAACATGCATTAACTATCAAGTTCAATTGTTCATTTAATGTAAAAGGCTAGTAAAACATCAAACTCACTAAACATCTTTTCACGATAAATCAAAACAGAGCGTCTAGCACAATTATGAATACCTAAGATCAGCTTCAAGCATGAAATAAGTAAAGATTTAAATGAAAATAAATCCAAGACTAAATCAAGGAATTATCAAAGTATGCAAACCTATCTCTCGAACCAATAAAACCCCTTAGAACCTAACAAGAGACTACTCAATCATAATAAAAAAAATCAATATCATAATCATAAAGAGCAGTAGGCTTTAGAAAACTTATCAATAGATGGTACAAAGATTGGACTTCCACTCCCTTGAAACAATACGTAAAACTCGGTAAAAACCCTAAAACAATGAAGATCGAACCAAAAAGGTTCTTTCTCCACAGAAAACTTTGTGAATTTGGTCATGATTGTGTGAGGCTCTGCTGATTTTCGTGCCTCCTTTGTGTTTATATAGTGTGGAGGTAGGTCAAGCGATATTACCAAGAGATTTAGGAAATATCCTCCGAAGATTTGGGAATCTGCCTCCTTTCTGTAAAACAAAGATATCTCGAGATACGTATGATGGATTTGAGCGATCTGATATGGAAAGTGAAGCTAAGATTCTCCTCTATAGCCTGAAAAAATATGGTCTTCATCCAACGGTACGATCCTGACTTATAGGCTGAGAAGTTTGACGTCCAGAATCTGTCTTTATCTCAAAAAGGTTTATTTTCTCCATTTTTGGCCATCAACCATTTAAAGAGAAAACTCATCATGTTCATCATCTGGTGCATGTGAGGTTGCTCTTGTTCCTGAACGCCGAAAGAAATTAGGACACAGCCATAACCAGCCTATGTACTGCCATAACCAGCTTGGCAATAGTCTTACACTGAGAAGACACAATCTTATCCAACGTGATAGTATGTTCTCGCTCTTAAGCAATAATGTTAGAAAACTTCTCGCTCGTCTCAAAAACCGTATTAGCTTGATTAGGAGCTCTCCATTTGTTAACTGTTGGCCTCTTTTTTTTTGTGCAAAATAAGGCTTCAATGTTAGGAGATGTTGCTCTGGTGTTTCGACAAAGTACCGCTCTTTATAAGGTATGAAAGTAGGAAGACCAGAACTCAAGGTGGGTATGTTGTCACTAGGGCACAATAACGTGTGAATGCCTTTAAAAGGAGGAGTAAACAACTTCGCGGTTTAAACTTCGTGAGTAATCATCAAAGTATAAAATTTTATCTCTCGACAAAAAGACTTTGTGAATTTAATGATGGTTGTGTGAGGCTCTGCTGATTAGCGTTCCTCCTTTATGTTTATATAGTGTGGAGGTAGGTCAAGGGATATTTCCAACAGATTTAGGAAATATCCTCCGAAGATTTGGGAATCTGCCTCCTTTCTGGAAACCAAAGATATCTTGAGATACGTATGATGGATTTGGACGATCTGATATGTCGTGTGCGAAAAGTTGGGTTTCATCCAACAGTGCGAGCTTTCTGTCGAGAACTCGAGATGTAGAATTTAGCAAATGATTGGCCATCGGTTATTGCAATAACCATGTAGTTCGTATTTTCTTTTAACTGTGGTTATGACATTTTGTTTTATCTAACATTTTCAAGGTCAATATTTGTAGAGTGTGAACAAAAGAGCACAACCTAAGTGTGTGCTTCTTGATTGGTCTGGTAATAATAATAAGATTTTCAAAGGACGTCTAATGTCTTCTGATTCTGAAGACTTTGTGAATGGCATTCCTCTAGGACCTAAATCTGTCAAAGTATTGGTGGAAATTGTCACAAACCCAGATGTATTTCTTTGGAGACCTGCACATAACATGTTTAACATTCAGGAAGCAATTGGAGAGCTTATTGCATGGTCTGCCGTTAATTGTATTGTTTGAGACGTTTGGTTCGACTCATAATACCCTAAGGTAGCATTTTATTACTTAGCAACATAGAAGTCAAAATGTATGATTTAACATGTATTTTAAGAGTGTATCTACGTATAGGATAAACGGTATCATCTTAATAATGGTAGGCTTATCATAATCATGATGTTTTATGCATGTGTTTTGACAGAGCCCAAGCACAACTTGTTCAAACAAGTGTAAACTAAAAGATTGGAGTGGAAATCAATATGTTGTTGTTGCTGAAGGGCGTTTGAAGTCACAAGAGCCCAAAGTATTGGTTAATGGACTTCCTCTTTGACCAAATGCAGTTAAAGTGTTTGTGGATGTGGTCCAACCTGAGACGTTTTTGTGGAGGCCTACTGCTGAAATGACTAACATTGAGGACTCTTTGAATTCATACATAGCCTGACCTGCAAATAGAGTTGTGTTGTCAAACATAGATGCAGATCCACAATCTCAGTTTTCAACTCCACATATGCAAACAGTGTCATCTCAGCTTGACAAATCTGCATAAACTCCATTGCCTCATGTAAAGAAAGCTAAAATGGTTCCAAAATCACATGTTCAGAGATCTCCGGTAAACTTGTCTATTTTCTTTAAATTATTTAAGATATTTTTGTGTTATTGTTAATATATCATGGTAGGCTAATAGAGTTAACGTTATAAATTGACAGCGTAAAAAGGTAGAGGAAGGTGTCAAGAAAAATCAAAAATGCAAGTTGTTGGATATTTCATGGAAGAAGCGGATCGTTGCCGAAGGGCGTTGGGCTTCAAACAATCCAGACGAAAAAGTTCACTTTGTTGCCTTCAGACCTAATGCAGTACGAGTTTGGGTAGATATAGTTAAGGTGAAAGATGCAGCAATTTGGAGGATTTCTGATGAAATCGAGTACATATGGACCAATTGCATGACCAGAGGACAAGTGAGGTAATAGATTTAGTCAAGTGTTTGAACTTTGGTTGTTGTAAGACTTTTTGTAGTTTGTGTTGTTCGTTTAAGTACTGGATTGACACTTGAGCTATGTTTAAATGGATGTTTGGTTTATGAAGTGATGTATAGTTTGGAAGTTTATTATATGCAGATAGGATAATTAGCAAAAACAGGTTCCACACCAAATGTGTAAATGTAAATTGCTTATATCACTACAGGAAAAATGGGTATAAATAACATTTTAAGATATCGTTTTTAGTTTATATGCTATTATAAACGTATGCGTGACTTTTTCATAGCGTTTGTGAATTTAAAACGCTATGTTACGATGAGCGGGTAAAACAATTGGTGTGACGCTTAATTTTTTGGTTCTCATTTTGCTATATTATAGCACATATGCCCTGTTAAACGACATGGTAGGATTAACCGGGAATAATAATTTCATTGCCCGCCCAATTAAAAAATGAAAACAATACCAAGTTAATTTTAGATATTAAAAACCCCAAAACAAATCTCAATTTCTCTCTTCTTCTCTCTCGAATCCTCTCTTTCGATTCGTTACACTCCGTCTCTCAATCTTTGTATTCTTTTAACTATCTCTCTCAATCTCTCGTTTTCTTCACTATCATGTCTTGATCTGCTGAATCCTCTTCCGATTCCTCTCACGACCTGTGTCGATCTCTTGCAATCGTCGTGTTGTTCTGCCAAGGTTTGAGCAATTCAGTTCATCTCTGTCGGTCTTCGTCTCAGCCCTTAGATCTCTCACTTTCAACCTCTTTTTCTCGCAATCTCAGGTTCGATCTCTACCTCAGTTTCCATCATTGACTTATGTCTCGATCTACAAGAAATTATCTGTATTTGTTGTCTTCTTCATTGCTCTACAAAAGTGGATATTGAATGTGACGAAATTGTGTTTGGGTTTTTGTTCATCATATAAAATCAAAGTTTTACTTGCATGTCTAGGATGAACTTATCGATTAGTTTGTTCTTTGTTTAGGTGTATGATCAATTTGTGATTTTTAGTTTCAATTTGTGATCTTGATTTGAAGATTGTGGTTGATAAAATTTAATATCTCTTTAAGTAGCATGTATCGAATTGATATATATATATATATATATTTTTGATTGGTTTTGATCTAGTTTAATTTCACACATAGAAGTAACAGAGTTGTATTGTTTTAATTGTGAAATTTTGTATTTGCAGATAACCCTTGCTTATTCTAGAAGTAGTGAAGCTTCAAGGTTCTTGTCTTTGCAGATTTTATCATTGTGTAAGTTAGTATATATACGTGACGTTTTTGTTCTTAAGAAATTGGTAGTGTACTGTCAATTTGGGTTTTGGATTGATGTTTGTTGGAGTTTAATCGATTATTTCTGATGGTATTGTGTATTTGAATGTTGTTTGCAATTGGATTTTCGACAATAGAAGAAAGATGTTTCAATTGACAAAAATTCATTTAAAATTGCGTTGTGTTTTAAATTTTAATGATTCTGAGAGTTCATGTTGCTTTGACTTTGCAGAATCTTGATTCTAGTCTTGTAGGTTGTTTAAGCATTGGTAAAAGAAGCCAGAAGAGACTTTGATGTCTGCTCAAGACTTCCTGTGATAGCAAAGAAGACATGACAAGATCAAAGTTTTGTTTGTGTTGGGTAATTTGGCAAGAATCATGATAAAAGACAACAATGATGGTGATTTTAGTGCAAGAGTAGTGAGAGAGGGTATATGTTTCAAACCAAGTTTCAGCTTTTATGATACTTGAGGAGATCTTTATAATGGTTTTGTTGTCGTTTACACGGACAGAAAGATCAAGATCAGTAATTTGTGGAAGTTGCAGGACTTTTTGATGGACGTTAACAGCTTCCTGTGGTGTTGGTTCATGACCATCTCTTCCATACTATTATAAGCTATGATGAGTTACAATCAGTTAAAGAAAGAATCTTCAGCGTTTTTGTTTATGATTTTCTTACGAGCAAAACCAAGAAAGGGAATCAAGAAGAAGTCTCTTTTGTGCTTTGGCACAATTTATTAAACTTATGTATGAATTTATCTTCTAAGTACTTGAATCTTTGTAATAGATCTTCCGTTTTCATGGTTTTGATTTTATATGGGCATTTAAAAAAAAAAAATTATTGCTATCCAAAACCAGTTAAAAACATTAACTATACACAACTAAGAATTATAATTTACAAAAATAAAAATTAGAAGTCATGATCTTTGATTTAGAGGTTAGAGCTTTACGTTTGAGGTTTAGGGTATAGAGTATAGGGTTTGAAATATAGTTGTTCCTATTTTTATTACTATTGTTTTTTTTTTTTATGAAAATTAATTATTATTGTTTGTTTCATACTAGGTTGTTTGTTTCATACCAGGAATAGAAGTAACTAATATTTTCAAACATAATAAGATACAAAAGAAAATGAAGTGTGGTTTGGGGTTTAGGGATTCACTTTTTTTAAAAAAAAATGTTTGTCAATTAGCAAAAGAAAACGCAATAAATTGTTGTTTCATATTAAAAACGTGTACATTATAAAAAAACAAAATAAGAAAGTAAAGTTAGTAAATCTTTGATTGAGAGTTTAGGGCATCACAATAATATACAACCAATAATTAAAATTTACAAAACAAAAAAATCATGATCTCTGATTTATAATTTAGGACATAGCATTTGGGGTTTCGGGTTTGAAATATGATTTTTCTTGTTTTATTTATAATATAAATAAATAATGTTTGTTTCATACTAGGTTGTTTGTTTCATACTAGGAATATAAGCAATTTATATTCTCAAACACAAAAATCATGATCTTTGATTACAAAACAAAAAAAATCATGATCTTTGATTTATAATTTAGGGCATAACATTTGGGGTTTAGGATTAGAAATATGATTTTTCTTGTTCTATTTATGATATAAATAAATAAATTATTGTTTCATGAATATATGATGTTTGATAATTTAAAATTTTGATGGATTAATGAGTATTCTATTTAGGGTATAGATATTTACACTAGTTTTTTTACCACATAAGAAAAAACTAGAGTTTAGGGTTAGGTTTTAAAGTATAAGACTATAGTCTAGAGTTTAGGGTTTAGGTTTCGAAGTATAAGACTATAGTATAGAGTTTAGGGTTTAAATTTCAAAGTATAAGATTAAAGTCTAAAGTTTAGGTTTTAGGGTTTAAGTTTTAAGTTTTAAGGAATAAAGACTAGAGTTTAGGGTTTAGAAATAAATAATTGTTTGATTTAAGGTTTGTGATTTTACATTTTTAATCAATTATTAAAATTATATATGAGATTAAATCGAAAATTTATTCTTAATTAATTTTTATTACATATATACATATGTTTTACTAAAGTCTTTCAATACAAAAGTTTAGGGTTTAGGGTTTCATATAGCACAAATAATTACAATAGATGATGTTTTTAAAAATTGAAAATTTTGGTACAAAATATTTATTCTCGGGTAATATTTTGAGCTCAAATTTGTTTTCCCAGGTGGAATCACTAGGATCGATGACATGGCAATTTTGGGAAGCTAATCCTCTCCGTTCAAATTCCGAAGAGCCAATCTTGTCCGTTAAATTAACCCTTCCAATCTCTCATCTTCTATTTGTTCTCTGCCGACAAAGGAAACAAAAACCAAACAAAACCTCTTACCTTCTCCCTGCGACAGATCCATTAGTGTTTTTGAGAAAAGAGAGGGGAATGATTTGTTTTCTTGTTTATCTCTTTCAATGTCTAAATTTTCGCTCAGATTTTCACTTCTTAAAATTGATTCGGGTTCGTGTTCGTGTTCGGTTTCACGGGTCAAAGGAGGGCGAGAGAGAAGCTTAGATAGTGAGTGGTGAGTATTACTGCGATTCTGATAACTTGGTATGAGTCGGAATCGGAAGAGAAGCTTGTATTTCGCTATTGAGAAAGAAGCTCCGGTTTTGCGATGGAGAGAGACAAGGTGGAGTGAATAGCCCTGGAGATATCACATATCAGACCGTCGGCGAAGGAATCATCGAGATTGATTAGGTGAAAGGTCGTTACACGGAGGAAGCGGAATTGATTGATTATGTTCTTGATGTTGTAAGGAAGCTAAGAACACCGATTGTCTACAAGGTATGATCTGCTCTTTGATTTTTCCGTTTGTCAAGTTTCATTAGCGTGCGAGATTTGATTTGATAGCTGAGAATATCCCTTAGGATTTGGATATTGATTTCAATCCTGGAACTAGAACAATGAAAAAGCAATTAAGATCTTCGTTTATGTTTGAAAACTGCAAGTCTTATGTTAAAGATGATCTTTGTTACAGATTGGTGTTGCGTTTATCTTCTGATACATGATTTGAATATTTAGGTGGATCTCGCGTGGGAGCTATTCTATGAGAGAGGAAACTCTGCTTGGAACAAGGAATTGCAGACAATCGATTCATGGATTGTGAATGAATGAATTTCTAATCGTTACTTTGCCTAATTTTGTTCTATATGTGGATTAGATGATTTGATTGTTTTGTCTCCAAAATTTAACTAGCAAACCTGATGAGTCCCTTATGCCTTTGAAGTTCGAACTTGCATATTTCTTTGATTCCCTCTAGTATACATTACTTTATTGAACGCTTTATTTGTCCTTCTCTATCTTATTGTCCAGTGTAGGATGATGAGCTAGCCATTATGGATTTACTCTATACACTAACAATTCAATCAAGAGGTAAATTACTGGTTTTGTTTTTCTGTGTACACTTCTTTATCATTGAAACCATCTGAGCAAGCCTAGAGGTATGTTCTTTATACATATTGCCATTAAAACATTTACTTTCTTGCAGGAAAAGCTGATTACATTGATCATGTCAAAGAAGGTTTCAAACCCTCCACAAGCAATAATGCACGAAGACCAAATTCATAAGTCAAGGCCATACATCTAAATTTACAAGCCGTGGCTATACATATTTGTTTAACTTAGTTTAAGCTTATGTACTATACATCAGAAATTACATGTTGTAACACCCGTATTAATATAAATAAATGTCCCATTTTGATTATTTAATTTAATTTGTAATACCAAACAACATATTTAATAACGTATAGAACTTGTACAAATGCTATATAAATACACCACTACATACATATTGTACTGTATATATTCAAAAAAATATAAATATACTGTATAAATACAATACAATGGTATAAAATACATCCGTATAAATACATTAATGTGCTCGTACAACAATGTATATAAATACACCAATAATAACATCAACAGCATAATATAATCGCTATTGTCAATATAAATATAGCATATAAAAAACCGCTATTTTATATAATATTTTAATAGCAATTGAACAAATCGCTATGTAAAGTAGACGACCTATTATAACGGGCGCAGATATAGCGCTTTCAACTCCGCTATTGTATCATTAGATAGCGTTTTTTCGATGCTACGAATACCCATATTTCCTGTAGTGTATAATCGCATAAAACAATTGTCATAACACTCAATATAATAGCTACGAGAAATTAATTACAGCACGGATGAGTAGTTATTATTAAATACTCCCTCCGTTCTTTTTTGTTTGATGTTTAAGGTTTCTACACACAAATTAACAAATCATTAAATTTTTAATTTTTTCAAAATAAAACATGTTTTATCATCAATTCTAAAATAAATCAACCAATAAAAAAACAATCTGCAGAATTTAAACAGTCAAAAACTCAAAATCACAATTAATTTTGCATAGAAAATTGAAAACATCAATCTAAACAAAACAAAAAAATCACTCTAAAACATCAAACATAAAAGAACGGAGGGAGTATATTACAACGATATAAATTGCTAAATACAGTGTATTATGGCAATTCTTAAATGCTATAAAATTATATAATACAACGTTAACCTGAGCTATAATTACATGTTTAACAGCGTCTAATCAACGATATTATAGAGGAACGTATCATAGCACACCCAAAAACGCTATAATATGGGGGGACCCTATTACAAATGTCGTTGATATAGCGTTTAGAAAAACGCTATTAAACACCTATTATATCGCTTATCGTAAGCTACGAATGTCCATTTTTCTTGTTGTGTTGGAAGGTAAGAGGAGGTGTATGGCGTCTCTTCAACCCTAGCGATTGTAAGATCCAATAGCTATATATATCATGGAGCTATTGGGTATGGTTGGGTATGAAATTGTTAATTGGTATGAGACAATATTCTTAGACTGAAAAGTTTGACGTGGTGAAGCGGTTGGGTATTTAGAGGAACACTTTTCTACTGTATATAGATCTCTCGAAGACAACCCAATTGACCACATAGATCTCTTCCCTTACTATACCAAGTACCTCAACCTAAGCAAGATCGAGTTCGATCTCTTAAAGCAACATATGACCCATGTCCCAACCACGATTGCATTCGTGGGTTCTGGTCTGATGCCCATATTGTCCATCATCTTGGTTAAGTACCCATTTTTTTTCTTTGGTTTAAATGTTAAATTTGTACAATTTTCTCTTTTTTCAATGATGATTTGATATATCATGGTTTTTACCAGTTTTTGACCATAATTTAACCCGGTTTTATCAAGTATTTTCGGTGTTTTTCACGTGTGGAGCTTAATTGGTGATTATGGAGAATTTTAGAGCATTGTGGAAAGAGGAGCTGAAGTCGCTAGGACGGATTTTCAATTGCCGTCATATATTGTATTGATCGACACCAGGGGGTGTGTCGATCGACAGAGGCCCATGACGAAATGACTTTCCAGTTTTGAAGAATTTCCTTTTCGCACCAGAAGTTCCAGAAGTTTACAATAAAAGCCCATCACGAATTTGAGGCTGTATATATATTTTTCTTTTAGGTTTTTAGAGGAGTATCTTATTTTCTATTGAGACAAAGAGAGATTGTTTTTAGTTAGGTTTTGGGGATTTCAAAGGTTGATGACAAATTGTTAGGGTTGAATTACTGTTAGGATTTATCTTATTATTCTTCATCTTGATAGCTTTAACTCTGGTTTTAGGGTTGATCACCCTGAATTAGATATCTTAGGTTGATTACTTAGATGCGGAAGCATTGATTAGGAACCTGAACTGAATCATAGATGAGCAAAATCACTTATTCGCAAAGAAATTTTGTTTAGGGATTTTGTGAACATATTGAACTTGAACTTTAATGCTTGTCTGGATTGTTAGAACTCGCAACGGAATTTAGGTTTTCTAGGGTTTAGACATAGATAGTTTTCACAACGGAAGTTGGTTAATTTTACAGTAGTGTTTCGAGTTCTAGTACTGCACCTAACAAATCTTGACAGTCTTTCATTCTGCAATTTAGAGTCACACCTGCGAATTCCCCATACCCTAGCGTTTTGTTTCATTGATTTTAAGAACACATACACAATTATCTGCTTGTTTACTTTGCCTTTTTCTTATTACATTCTTACTTAGCTTACTTTGAATTCATTAATTTAATTGTGTGATTGCGATTCCCTGTGATTTGATCCATAATTACTACAAACGATCTCTTAATTTGAGAGAGTAGTTTAGGGTAAATTTGAGCATATCGAATTTTGGCGCCGTTACCGGAGAATCAAAATCACCAATTAAATTTTGATTTTAGAATTTTTTCTAAGTTTTTATTTTCTTTATTAGGCGTTTTTCTTTTGTTTTTGTGTGTTTCACGTGTATGCCTAATCGCAGAACCATAAGCGACAAGAATCCGGAGCTAGTCAAGCTAATGACTATAAACAAGCGCTTGGTGGGAGCCAATCCACTGGTAAGTCTAATTATTTAGGATTTCATTTCAATATTTGGATTTTAGTCAAAAAAAATAATTTATTTTCTATTTGGTTTTTCTTTTCTTTTACCAACTTCAGGCTTGATAACACTGGAGAGAGTGTTGTTTAAGTCTGGGGGAGGTAGTTGCTAACATTGTTTACTGTTTTGAGAGTCAAAACTTGTAGGGAATGATGACCTTTTCTAGGAACATATGCTTAGTCTCTGCGACTTATTAGTTGTTGCGACAAAGCCCTTGGAAGGAGCGAATTCAAAGCCAAATGATAGCACATGTTCCCCTCTTATCGCGGTTTGCAAAACGAAGTAGATCAAACTCTAGACTACCACACTCGATCTCCATCTCGCTATATTCTCTCTGATGATGTCACGATAGTAATAACATTCAAGACTTCTTATCCTTTTTACCACTCTCTGTTGATCCTGAATGGCTAGCTCAACTTTAGTTGATACCTTATCCTTAACCTTAACCTTTATTCAAACCTCATGCGATCTTCTTTTTCATTTGACTTATATGCAGGCATGTGTAAAAACGTCGGAGAGAAAGGGACCGACACAGTTTTTCATTCACAAGATTGCCCGGGATGAGACACTTGGTTGGAGTACATGAAGAATCACAACGAGCTTGGCATTCTTTGGGATTTATACAGTTTATCATGGTAATTTTTGAGACATATCTTATGTAGATCATTCCCCCTTCAGTATTCAGTCAAAAAAAAAAATGAAAATTTTAGAGAAGGAAAGGGATTGATCAATTTTAAAAAGGTCTCTAGTTCTAAGAAGTCCCAAGGAATCAAAGGATGAAGTGAAGTGTGTGGAATACAATCATTATTTGGAGAAACTGTGGGCAAGTGAATGGGAAACTGTGGGCATCAACTGGACCATTTTTTCTCTTGCGTTTTTGCATAATGCATGCATCCACCAAATAGAATTCGGTAATCCCTAAACACTTCTAAGCTCCACTAAACACTAAAAGATTTTTTACATAATACCTAGCCTTATACTGGGTTGACATTGTTATAGAGAATTCCATTATTATCGATTGAGTGTGGAACACTTAAGAGGATGTGAAATTGATGGGTTTGCAGACTAAGATTTGAGGCCCAACCTATAATGGTTGCGAATTCGTGACCACTAAGGTTACTTTGTTTATATGCAGCAAAAGAGTCAAGGAGGCGAAGGCTATGTTCTAAAGGATATGTGAGTTCCTGCGATTTTCAAAGCTCGACTCCATTTTTAGTCTCTAGTTTGCTTGAGGGCAAGCAAAAGCTAAGTTTGGGGGAGTTGATATATCATGGTTTTTACCAGTTTTTGACCATGATTTAACCCGGTTTTATCGAGTCTTTTCGGTGTTTTTCTAGTGTTTTAGAGTCTTTGCAGGTTTGTGTACGTGTGGAGCTTAATTGGTATTTTGGAGCATTGTGGAAAGAGGAGCTGAAGTCGCTAGGACAGACTTTCAAATACCGTCAGATATTGGTGTTGATCAACACCAGGGGGTGTTTCGATCGACACATGCCCTTGACGAAAAGACTTTCCAGTTTTGAAGAATTTCTTTTTTGCACCAGAAGTTTCAAAAGTTTACAATAAAAGCTCATCACGAATTTGAGGCTGTATATATAGTTTTCTTTTAGGTTTTTAGAGAAGTATCTTATTTTCTATTGAGACAAAGAGAGATTGTTTTTAGTTAGGTTTTGAGGATTTCAAAGGTTGATAACAAATTGTTAGGGTTGAATTACTGTTAGGATTTATCTTATTGTTGTTCATCTTGATAGCTTTAACTCTAGTTTTAGGATTGATCACCCTGAATTAGATATCTTAGGTTGATTAATTAGATGCGGAAGCATTGATTATGAACCTAAATTGAATCATAGATGAGCAAAATCACTTATTCGCAAAGGAATTTGGTTTAGGGATTTTGTGAACATATTGAACCTAAACTTTAATGCTTGTCTGGATTGTTAGAACTCGCAAAGGAATTTGGTTTTCTAGGGTTTAGATATAGATAGTTTTCGCAACAGAAGTTGGTTAATTTTACAGTAGTGTTTCGAGTTCTAGAACTGCACCTAACAAATCTTGACAATCTTTCATTATGCAATTAAGAGTCATACCTGCGAATTCTCTATAGCCTACTGTTTTGTCCAATTGATTTTAAGAACAAACAGTCTTTATTGCTTTTCATATTTGATTTTCTATTTACATTTACATTCCTACTTAGCTTGATTCGAAGTTAAAATTTCATTGTGTGATTGCGATTCCTTGTGATTCGATCCCTAAATACTACAAACGATCTCGTAATTTGAGATAGTACCTCAGGGTAAATTTGAGCATATCATGATTACAACTTATTTTTAAACTGCAAAAGAAGCAAACTATTAATAAAACCAAAATACAATTCAAGAATGAAAGGAGAAGAATTAGAAGTCCTGGGAAGAGAGAGAAGTCTATCTCTCATAAGTCTATCCAACGAAGCTTGTAACGTGCTGATTGGCAAGCTGATGTGTTTGAAGATTCGAGAATTTCGTTGGCGCCATAGAAGATAAGTGGCCACTTGTAAGATGAGCTTAATGATGAGATCGATTTGAGCGGATGGTTGCGGATGTTGTTGCATGGTCCAAGTAGCTGCGGCGTGAAGAGTATGCGGAGGGGGCAGCCCTTACTCTTGAAGCAAAGGAAAGCCATAACCTAGACGAGAAAGAGCACTAAAAAAAGAGGTGGTTGTGTGTCTCCAAACATTGATGCCCCAACTTATTAGCATGTTCTTAGTAGATAATCTCCCTTTGAAAGCCAACCAAGCAGTAAAAGAATGACGAGGCACTGCCTCCTTAAACCAAACTGCTTTACTCCAAGACACTTGTGTCACTTTCCAAACACTACGTTCTACAACATCGACATTTGTCCTCAAGCCAACGCACTCGCCTCCCGTCTTATCTCATGCGACCCGGACCTCTCACGTCGTATAACCTTTCGCACCACAGACTTGTTCGACATGACCACAGAGATTCTAAGTGTCTACGAAGTCATCTTCTTGGCCGCTCTTGTTGGATTGGACAAAGAAGCAAAGGTGAAATCCATTGAACACCTGGGGAAGCACATGGCTTCTGGAGCGCTTCTCATGCTTAGAAGTGCTCATGGCCTTAAAGCTTTCTTATGTCACATTATTGATCCTTGTGATCTTAAAGGCTTCGGGATCTTGAAGTTTTATCGTATAGTGACCAACGAGTTTGTTAACTTGGTGGTGATTGCACGCAAGCTTGGCGGTCAGACCAAGACTGGGATGAATAATGAGGCTTTCTAGAGGCCATATTAGTTGATGGCTTGATGCATGCGTAATTGCGCCAATGTAGCCGAAGTGTATTATTTTGTTGATTTAGTTTATGTTTATGTGTGTGCATGATGTTTTAATAAGTGACTAAGAACTGAAATCATTTAGTTTGTAATTGTAGAGAACTAGACATAACACAGAGAATTGTTTAGAAGGCGCCGAACCACCGCATAAATTATTTTTTTCTTATAAGTATTCTATACAATTGAATCCCTATATGAATCTTTCCACGTTTAAACTCTAAATTGTATTTATATTCCAGAACAATAACCTATGCTACCATGTAACAATCTCACAACACCTTGTTGAATCTAAGGGCACGAACACTCACCTCTAAAGCCTTGGATTTCTCTCAAGCTTTCTAGGTTGCAATCTCTCAAAAGTAGTCTCAATAAGTGTTAACCCGTGCCCCACGATTTAACCCCCTATATATATTAGTATCTAGAAAACCCCTAACCCTAGTTTCCTAAATATTCCCAAAAATCTTCAATAATGAAAACTTTCTAGATCCTCCTTGATCTTGAAGTCTATCTTTTTCATATTGTTGTACGCCAAAATCTCCATATCTCCCGCGTATATCTCCTCTTGCCCAGTTCAGCACGATTTGATCATTGGCTTGCTCGCCACTCCAAATTCTCTGCTGACTGGTCTGGTTGCTGTTGTCAGAGCAGCTCTCTATTGATGTACAGACTCTTGTTCCGCACAAACGTCTACATCTTTCATAGTTCTTTGTTTACTCCGAACTGAAATTCAATACTTTAAAGTTTATTTCTCTTACATTATTGCTTATCGGTTCTTTCTCCTTTTTTGGTTTTTGATAAAAGGGTTTTCTATTGATTGCATTAAAAAGAAAAAAAGTTACAAGGCGAACTCAGGCTAGTGTTTGATCGGAGAAGCCCAAATCTACATAGGAGTTACCCATTACATACTTATGAGCCCAAGAGGAACTCAATTATGAACCAATAGCAAGATGAATCGTAGAGAGGAGGAGGAAGTAGATCGACTTCGATACTTTAGTATTTAACTATGCAACTGGTAGTATTTAATTATGAACTCAGTTGGTATTGGTTTTTTGTCTAGTACTTAAGTTTTGGCCATCCAAAAATGAATTAGATCTCTAAAAAAAATACTTCTAAATTGTGATTGTTGAATATTTTACACCGGCAGCAAGCATACAACAAAACGATATGAAGTTTTAACAAATAATTTAAGAGAAGAAAACACTTTTTCCCCATCACAAAATGAGAATAGGTCTTTAACAATCGTCGATCGCTATTCGCTACAATAGATTAGGCTGTTATGGCCCCAGGGGATATGCTTCATTAGTTTATCTCAATATTGGACCGTAATTAAAACTACATTTCCTTGGACAAAGTATATAAATTAATACAAGAAGAAAAGCTATGAGTTGATGTTTAAGATTTTTGCACATGGATTAGAACATTATTTAATGTTTTAATTTTTTCTAATATAATCAATTCTAAAATAATTTAACTATTAAAAAGATAAGCTATAAATTTCAAAAAGTCAAAAACAACAAAAACAAAACTAATTTTACACAGAAACTTTTAAAAAAATCAATTAAAATAAAACAAAAAAAAATTATAAACCTTCAAGTAATATGGAGGGAGTATAATTTATCGTTTTTGGTAGGATAAGTAAAAGTTCATACAAATCATAACACATTATAAGAACTACCTTTTTATTTAACTTTTCATGGTTTTCATAGTTAACAAAATACAGAAAGAAAAATCATTAATCTCTGTATTTTTTGGACCAGACGGCTGAAGAACAGCCAGAAATTTTTTTTGTATTTCATTTCTAAAGAAAATATCGCAAACCTAGAACCATCGGTAGCTTGATTTGGCCATTTTGTTTACCATTTTTCTAACTATGTGTGAATTATGAGTGCAAGTGTGTTCTTATCAGAATATTAACGCGTGCAAGATTTTGTTATGAATATGGCTTTGAGAAAATGCATTTTGGTAAAATGGATTTTCAAAAAATTATATATATATATATATTTGGTAAAATGTCATTGACGGACAAGAAGATTTTCTAACGTGGAAAACGTTACAATTTTCTTAGTATTCGTTTCACTACAAGAAAATAAAAATATAGCCACATTTTTGTTACAATCCAAAATTTGTAGCAAATATTACTTACAAAATGATACAGTTTTGTTACTAATTAAGAAAAAAAGGTAAACTGTAACAAATTAGTAACTAGTTGTAGATAGTTTTGCTACTATATTATTACAAATATAAAATTGTAATAAATATGTTTCAAATTGATACAATAGTAACTGTGGATAATGATTAAAAAATGCTTAAGAGACTCTCTTTTTTTAGCTCAGGACTCTCTAATTCAGATAGAGTGTTTACTCTTGGTGGAATTAGGGCTTTCGGTCAACAAACAGAGGCACTAAGGGTTAATCTTCTTGTTTACTGGAGTTTTCACTCTCTTCTATTCTAAATCTTCAACGATTTTTAGGGTTTGTTCTTCAGTTCCTGGGTTCTTTTGTAATCACGATTTCAAAACGGTTTGTCAGCGAGTTTCTGGGTCACTTTGAGTGAAGCTCTCTGCTTGGTTCACAGATCTAGATTTATATGACGGCGGCGATGGATAGTTTGATGGCGAACATGAATTTAGAGGAGGAGGAGGAGGATATTCCGAGTCCAATTCCGGATCTCCCTGGTTTCTCTTCGGTCGAAACAAACATCAATAGCTTGATTGGAAGAGTTCTTAACCCAGCTGGGGTTAGAATGTCTAGTCTCATCCTGGATTTACCAAGAAAATTGTCGAAAACGGGTAAAGTTAGAGGTGTGGCTCTCTCCAAGGAAAAATTTCAGTTCATTTTCCAAGAGGAGCATGATTTGGTGGAGGTGTTAGAAAAAGGCGTACACACCTACAACGAGTGGGCTTTGGCGATAGAGCGATGGTCGGAAAACCCTCCAGAGGATTTCCTGCAGTTCATTCCTCTCTGGATTCGTCTGCGTCAGATTCCTGTTAATCACAGAACTCACGATACGGTTATGTGGTTAGGAGAGTTTGCTGGGCAGGTTACTGATGTAGCTTTCGACCCAACAAAGCCACAAAGAGAAGATTATATTAGAGTCAAGATCAGGTTTGATGTGTCAAAACCGCTGAGGCGTTCTAAAGCTATCACCACTAAAGAAGGTGAAACAGTCTATGTTCAATATGATTATGAACGCATTCAGAAGAGATGCTATGAATGTTATCGCTTCACCCATGAACGTGATGCCTGCCCTCGTTTCAAGAAGAAAAAACAAGATGCTGCGATTGAAAAGAAAGCGAAAGGTGAAGTCCAGAAACTTCTTACCCCTTCACTGGTGATCTCTGAACAGGATCCTTTGTTCGAAGTGCTCTCGGAAGAACAAGTTGGAGTGGATCCCTCGACTGGAAGACGCAGAATTGCTGAGGATGTCTTGCAACATATCAGACAATATCTTTTGACTGAAAATGGGGATGACAAATTAGTCAAAATTGATCGAGTTCAGACATCCATTCAAGAAGCTTCTAAAAACCCTTTGCTTCAAAAAACGGTGCTCAGGTTGGAACCAGCTCCAACCTTCTCTTGATGTGAACAAAGAAAAGGGTCCTGTTTTTGAATACGACTCGGCCTCCTCAACTTCTTTGCAAATTTCTTCTAAGGTTCAAGGAGACAATCTCTTTATCAATGCTATCCAGTCTGGGAACGCAATGAGATGGATTCCAAATGCATCCCAAACTGTGAGTGCAAATTTAGGGCCCTTTTCGGATTCCTCTGCCTTTGCTATAGATTCTACGGTTCACAAGGTTGGCTTCTATGAAGCTGGCCCTTCCGGAACTAAAAGCAAAGGAAGGAAAGCGAGAAGAAGACCCTCCAAAAGCAGAAGAAGTTTGAAAGTGAGAGATGAAAATCAAGTGGAAACTGAAGAAGACAAAAAGCAAGGAAGTAGTGTGGGAATTGGAGTAAATAGACAGGCTGAAGGAGATTTGGAAGAGGATCCTAAAGGCATAAGGCGCCTAAAGCCCGAGATGGTCCCAAATGAGGGACTGTCCAAGTGTTAATGAGCATTTTGAGTTGGAATTGTCAAGGATTAGGTGGCGACGACGACTTGACAATTCCTAGACTCAGGGGAATGAGGAAAGAACATTTCCCTGACATTTTATTTCTTATGGAGACTATGCACAGTAGAGATGTTTTGGTGGATCTTCAAGAATGGCTAGGGTATGAAAGGGTTTTTACAGTTGATCATATTGGGAAGAGTGGTGGCCTAGCTTTATTCTGGAAGAGTGGGGTAGTTATGGATATTAAGTTCTATGATAAGAACCTTTTGGACCTGCTTGTACAGTTTGGCAGTGTTAGTTTCTTTTTATCTTGTGTTTATGGAGCTCCTGGCTTAAAGGATAGACCTTTGGTGTGGGAGCGTATTACTCGGATAGGGTGCACCAGATCAGAAGCTTGGGGATTGATTGGAGACTTTAATGATATTTTGAACAACAGTGAAAAGATGGGAGGAATTACCAGGGAGGACAAGTCTTTTGAAGCTTTTTCAGGAATGATCAGAGATTGTCAAATGAGAGACCTTCCAAGCACAGGAAACAACTTCACTTGGGGAGGAATGAGATATAAACATTGGGTGCAATGTAAGCTGGACAGAAGCTTTGCCAATAAGGAGTGGTTTAGGATTTTTCCAGCTTCCAATCAAGAGTTTCTAGCTAAGAGAGGATCTGACCATCGTCCTGTGTTTGTAAGATTACTTTCTTCAGCGGACACTTACAGAGGCAGTTTTCGTTTTGATAAGAGATTTTTGGACAAACCTAATGTCAATGAGGCAATCATCCAAGCTAGGGCTATGGAGGGAAAGGTGTCTGATAGGCTGCGAAGTTGCAGAAAGGCCTTGAGCAATTGGAAGAAACAGAACAGCCTGAATTCTTTGGAGAAAATCCATCATTTGGAAGTGGTCCTTGAGATTGAACAATCTTCTAATCTGCCTTCCAAATGGACTATTCTTCAAGTTAAAAGAGAATTGGTTAAAGCCTACAAAGAAGAAGAGAAGTATTGGAGTCAGAGAAGTAGAAATCAATGGTGTAAAGAAGGGGATAGAAATACAAAGTTTTTCAATGACTCTGTTAAGGCGGATAGGAATAACAAGAGGATTGATAAACTTGTGGATGAGCATGGACATCCAGCTTTTGACTATTTCTAAAGGTGAAGTGGCAGTGGACTATTTCTCTGATCTCTTCAAATCTACCGATACTGATGACTTCCAGCTTTTGTTCCAAGGGTTCCAGAAGAAAGTCACTCCTCAAATGAATGAATCCTTGATTCATCGAGTCACAAAAGAGGAGATTAAGGAGGCGGCTTTCTCAATAAAACCTTCAAGTGCACCAGGAGCGGATGGAATGTCAAGTTTATTCTACCAAAAGTATTGGGATATCGTGGGCTCTCAGGTGATTTCAGAGGTTCAAAATTTTTTTGAGTCAGGATTTTTACCGCGTGAATGGAACTATACTCAACTCTCCTTGCTGCCAAATGTTGTGAAGCCAGTTAAGATGTCTGACCTGAGACCCATCAGCTTGTGTTCAGTTATGTATAAGATCCTTTCCAAGGTTCTTGTTAGAAGACTTCAACCATTCTTGGATAGGATAGTCTCTCCCACGCAGTCTGCTTTTGTCTCAGATCGCTTAATCTCTGATAACATTATCATTGCCCATGAAGTTGTCCATGCTCTCAGATCGCATCCCATAATATCTCAGGAATATTTGGCATTTAAATCTGATATGTCCAAGGCTTTTGATAGAGTCGAGTGGAATTACTTGCAAGCGCTTCTTTCTGCCTTAAGGTTTCATCACAAATGGGTTTCTTGGGTGATGACCTGTGTCAGATCTGTGACCTTCTCGGTCCTCATCAACAATCAACCTTTTGGTATGATTCAACCTGAAAGAGGCTTGAGGAAAGGTGATCCCTTTTCCCTTTTCCTCTTTGTCCTTTGTACAGAAGGCTTGACTCATCTTCTCAATGTGGCTGAAAAGGAGGGTTTAATCAGTGGTCTCAGTTTCTCATCTTCTGGTCCCTCAATCCATCATTTGTTATTCGCAGATGACAGCCTCTTTGTATGCAAAGCTGATGTGGAACAATGTGGTAAACTTAATGACATTCTCAAGGTTTATGGGAGAGCCACAGGGCAAATAGTGAACCCTTTGAAATCATCGATCACTTTTGGAGCAAAAATAGGGCTTGTGACAAAGCTCAACATTCAAAATCTCATAGGTATTTTTGGAGAAGGTGGAGCAGGCAAATACTTAGGCCTCTCTGAGTGTTTCAGTGGTTCAAAGATTGAACTTCTGGGGTACATTCAAGAGAAGCTCAAGAGCAGATTATCAGGCTGGTTTGATAGATCTTTGTCCCTTGGTGGCAAAGAAGTTTTACTCAAAGTTGTGGCCTTGGCATTACATGTTTATGCCATGTCTTGCTTCAAGCTTCCGGTGTACACTTGTGAAAATATCACTAAGGCGATGGCTAGTTTTTGGTGGAACTCTCAAGAGCATAAAAGGAAAACTCATTGGATGCGGTGGGAGAAGCTCTGTCTAACTAAAGAACAAGGAGGACTTGGATTCAGAGACATAGTGTGTTTCAACCAATCACTTCTAGCCAAACAAGCCTGGAGAACTTTACAATACCCAACCAGCCTCTTTTCCAGATTTCTCAAAAGTAGGTATTTTGATCAGCAATCTTTCCTAGAGGCTCCTGCAGGTACAAGACCTTCTTTCGCTTGGAGAAGTATAATTTTTGGCAGAGAACTTCTGGTCAGGGGCCTAAGAAAGATGGTAGGGAATGGCAATTCCTTTAGAGTCTGGATGGATCCCGGGATTTTTGAGAATGGAATGTGACTGCCTCTTATCAGAAACAACTCCATTGACCTAAATCTAAGAGTTTCTGATCTGATTGATACTCCAACTCATAGGTGGAAAGTCTCTTTGCTCCAAGATCTTTTCTATCAAGAGGACATTGACTCAATTCTCAAGCAGCAGCCGGTGGTTTGGAAAGATGATTTCTGGATATGGCTACATAATAAGAGTGGAGATTTCACTGTCAGTTCTGGCTACTGGTTAGCTTGGAATACAAGCAGAGCTGAGCTTATTAGGGAGGCTGAGATGAGACCTTCCATAAATGAGCTCAAGGGAGCTGTCTGGTCCATCAAAACCTCGCCTAAAATAAAAGCTTTTATGTGGAGAGTTCTAAGTGGAATCGTGGCTGTAGCTGATGTTGTTGTTGCAAGAGGAATGAATATGGACATAAGATGTCAAATTTGTGGTGATGATGGGGAATCAGTCAACCATGCATTATTCACTTGCTCTCTTGCGCGTCAGGTTTGGGCTCTCTTTTGTTACCCTTGGCCTAGAGAGGGTTTTGATAAGGAATCAATATTTGAGAATCTTCACTATCTCATTAAGAACAGAAACTGCAAACTTATACCTGATGAACTTAGAAGATGCTTTCCATGGATACTTTGGTATCTATGGAAAAATCGAAATGGTTTGCTATTTACTGGGCGTTTGGCTCTTGCTTCAGACTTACTGAGAAAAGCCATGGATGAGGCTGAGGAGTGGTTTTTAGCGCAGTCTATAGATGAGACGGAACAAGTCTTGAGACCCAAACAAAAGGTAAAATGGGAACAACCTCCTGATCCATGGCTGAAATGTAATATTGGTTTCTCTTGGTCATCAAGTCAGAGTTTAGGAGGAGCTTCTTGGGTGGTAAGGGATTCCTTGGGAAATGTTAAATTTCATAGCAGGAGAGGTTTTACTCAGACTAAATCTTTGGAGGATGCCAAGTTTTTTAGTATTCTTTGGGCCATGGACAGTTTAAAGGCTCACAAGTTGGACAACATTATTTTTGGGGTTGAAGCTTTGAATCTTGTGGAAGCTGTCAACCATCCCAAGAAATGGCCTTCCCTTCATTATCAAGCTGGTGAATTGTGTTACAAGCTAGAAGCTTTCAAATATTGGAAACTGATGAATGAGGTTCGACCGGCAAATAGAGGCGCCTTTCTCATCGCTCAAAGTGTCACCAATCAGTTACGGGTTGATTCTTATGTAGCCTTGGGTTATCCCGTTTGGCTAAAAGACATCTTTGAAAGTGAGAAACGTCTAGCCTCTTCTTGCTAAAGCTTATGGGAAGGATCACTTGGTTTTTGGTTTAATTTCTCTCTTGGTTTCTCTTTTTTTGGTGGTAAGCCTTTTAGCTTTGGTTATTCGGTTTTGGTTTGCTAAAGCTTTTGGGAAGCCTTTAACTTCAGGTTTAATCTTTTGCTTCGAACTTTTCGTTCGTGTAAGTAACTCTGTTATCTATTATATTTCTCTTAGATGCCAAAAAAAAAAAAATTGTGGATAATATGGCTACAAAATTGTTTGTCAAAATCTGTAACATCAGCTATGTTTTTCTTCAATATTATCTAATGTGGAAAAAAGATCACAATAAAATTTAGACTTAATACTTTACTAATAAATCGATCTCTCTCTCTTTCTCACAATCACTTAGATCTAGGTTTCTTATTCTCATGCGATGCCTCCATCAGTTATTAGATATTCTTCTTCTTCTTGCAAATCTTCATACGTTTCTCTCAATTTCTTATTTATGCTATTATTCCTCCTTAATGAATAATTAGACGGCAAAAACAAAAGAAAACACCGAAAGAGAAACTTACAAATCTGAAAAGTATCTCTTGGAAATTCGAAAAAGCAAAATCAAATGCAAAGCCATCAAAATCGAAGCAAGCTTAGCTTAATCCTACGGTCCAGATTCATCCCTTCTTCACCACTCTCCCTCTTCGTCGTCTTCACTTCTCTTCTGATCTACTTTTCCAGCCTACTCTCATCCTTCTCCGGCAGAAACAACAAAGCCGCTTCAATCATGGTACGTCGGCGAGTTACTGATTGTATTTTATTGTTTCCCGAAGATGATTTTGATTGTGATTGTGATTGTGCAGAGATTCAACTCAAGCTTAGCTTCAAGCGTGGAACCGAATATATCATGTACAACTTTCAATATCTTAGCTCCGATTTATAAACGAGTTGATTCACAGGTTTGTGGTGTTGTTCTTCTACATTTTGATTTCGGAATCGGAAATCACATTCGTTGAGAGTTGATTGTGTTTTTGTTTTGGAATATGTGAATCAGAATCATAGTGTTCGAGAGAGTGATTTTCGTGCGCTTTGGTTTGCTAGGAATCAGAAGATTTTAGATTGTTTACTTAATGAACGTTCTTCAGTTATTTGTCTATAGGTAATCGAAATTTTCTTTGTATATGTGAGATTTTTGAGACGAGTTTTAGCTGAGTTTTTAGCAAATTGTGTCACTGTTTATAGGAAGTTTGGGTTGGGAATGAGGAATTGGTGAAGATGTACCACGAGAGGATTGGTAGTGCAGGATACACTATTTTTTAGTTGGCGAGAACGAACGGTCGCGGTGATGGTAAAAACTCCTTCTTCAGTTTATGATGTTTTCAACACTTTTGATGAATTGTTCTGAGGAATTTTTTGTTTCCAAAGTCATTAGAAACTTAAGAGGCTCAGTGTTGCTTGATATGATTCGATTAACAGTGTTGAGGAATTTTTGGATGAGAGATTTCCACGCATCTGCAATATCCTCCGGTCTTCTTCTCTGCTGACCTTCCTCCCTTTCTCTTAAATACTCAGGTACCCCAAGCTCTCGCCTACTCTTTACTGTGACGGCTAGATCTAACTTGTGAGATTTCAGATTTACAAAACTCATATGTCTCGTCATCTCCATTTGTGCACCTTCCTTACATAACAATTTGGAGTTCTTGTGCTGCAACGACTACTACAGGTAACCTAGAGCACCATGATTTGTCTTCTCAATCTCTGTTATCAACTGATCTTATAAGACCCTTTCATAGGGCATCTTTACTTTTATGCATCTTCACATAGTTACATTACATGAAGCCATTACTGATTAAAGATTGTTTTTAAACATAAATGGTTGTTGTTGCAGGTAATGCTCTGTTGTTGGATTTTCTAACTGGTTATTTTCCATGGAATGAAGAAAGATTCTCTGGTCAGTGAGTCATTTTTAAGAGGACCATTAGCTTTTAATCTAGGATTTATTGGTGTTTTCTTATGTGTTCTTAATCAAGCTTCTTGTTTTATGCTTTCGCTTGAAGTGGATGCAACCTTTGGTTTTGAATCCTGACTCAGGTATTCTATGAAACCTTTGGTTTTGTTTCGGATTGTTCTATGTTCTTGGTTCATTTTTTTATTTTTATTTTCGCTCATGAGCATTTATCTTCTGCAGAAGCTTCTTGAGCAAGTGGTTAAGATTCAAAGTTGCATAGCCTTCTACAGTAGGTAAATTGTCATTTTAGAGCAAATCTTGAGCAAATCTTGAGCAAATCTTCTTACCATAGTTATCCTATAAGCCAACAACCAACTCATTCTTTCAGAGATTTCATATATATGTATATTCAAAACTTGCAATTTGGTGTTCACGTTGTTTCTTCTTTGTTTATGTTGGAGCTGACTAACTTGTTAGAAGGTTTTAATCCTAGATGTACCCATAGATTTTTCATATTTTTATTTTTATTTCGTTTTATTATTGATTTTTTTTTTTAGAAAAGCCACAGATGAGCTACAATAAAATCGTAACAAATTTAGTTACAATTTAAACCGTAGCTAATTGATTCAAGTTGCTACAAGCTTTAATGTGTTGCAGTTAGTGGCAAATTTACTACACTTTGTTACAAATCCCAATTAGCGACGAAGCGAGACTCAGAAAATTTTTGTTGTTACAAATTTGTGGCAAATCAATTTTATCTTAAAAAATGTGTTCATAGTTACAAAAAAAACTGTAACTATATTTGCCAATTCTAGTAGTGTTTGTAGCGATATTTTTAGTTCAAATCTTTAAAATTTGTAAGTGTACACAAGTTGTAAGTAACTTTTTTTTCTCCACGACCAAAATTCAAGTATAAGCGATCTAATAAGCGACATCGATATATATACTTGTATTATGGAATTATTATTTTTTGCTAAAATTGTTTTATGGAATTTATGGATGATTGTGATCTCTCTCGCTAGAAATAGAATCACTGACTTTCGGCTACTATGAATCTTTGGTAGTTGGTTGGAGATTGTGATAATTCATTTGACCTAGCCATCGAGCTCAATTTTTTTAAATAAATCTTAGGATAAAATAAATAAAAATTCTCTAGTGGCCTGGTGAAAAGATAGATAATCTACTTAGTCTACGTTTTTTTCAGCTACACGCCAACCCTCAAAATAATTTTAGTAAACGAAAAATAAAAACATTTCGATCCTCAGTTGATTATTTATCATGTGGTATAACGTAAATGAAATATTTAGAGAACATGTTGTATTATAAATTTATAGTAAATCTTTATGACTAGCAAGTTGTATTATAAATTTATAATTAAAGTAACGATCAAGGGGGCAGATTTTGTTTGTCCTAATACACAGTTTTCAACATTTGATTTGTGTTCAAATATGCTTTCATGCTTTTTAGGAAAATTGATTATATAATTAGACAATAATGGTCGAAAGTTTAATAAACCGTGTTTCTGGTAGTAATTAACAAGTAACAATCATCCGATTATTTTACTAAATGCGCCCTATGAAACTATAAATTTATATATTACATGTACATGTGCTGGATCGTGTTAACCGAGTGCCTTGTGTCGAAGAAACGAGGCAATTGTCATAGGCCTAAATTTTATAATTAAGAGTCTAGTTGTTAATTTTAAAATTTCAACAGTACTACTAACACATGTAGCCCGAGAGTTCATATCCCAATATTTCATTAATGGTTATTCAGGAATCAGGAGTTAAATTTTTTTTGGTTTTACATGATTTTCCTTAACGCGACTTACTTTAGGTTATTTTCTTTTTCTATAACATCTTTTTAAATTTCTCGAACAAACACTTATAAATTAAAATAAACACAAGTTTAGAAACACTTAGAACATCATTATCCATGAATGTCTTAAAGGTTCTTGATTTAATTATTTACTTTTTTATTACATTGTTAAAAAAAAATGCGGCAATTGACATAAAGACAAATAGCTGAAACTTTTATGAAACCGTTTTTCAAATAGATATTATAGAAACGGTTCACTCTTTCTCTCATTTACTTTATAATTACTTTAATTATATTTAAGTATATGAAACTCTTAGAGTTTCACCGGTTGCGGATGCTCTTAGAGGCCAACCGTCGGTGTGTCAAAATTTAAAGTGTTTTCGCAAGTTCGAACCTTGGACTCGTCGTATCTTTGTAATATATATACATAAAATTGTAATAAAATAAAAATATAGAAAACCACCAAACAGAAAAAGAAAGTTTTTTACTTAATTAAAAATAGTTTCAATTTCTTTACTTTAGATTTGCCTAAACATTTCATTCTCCACATATTTTTTATGTGTCATTACATTATCCAAAAAATCACTAGTACAAACTTCTAATTCTGTGTATGTAGCACACTTAAAAATGTAAATGTGGTATTTTCAACTATATTCGGCTGGATTCGTTTTTAACCTATACTAATGTTATTAAAAAATTGCACGCAACAACAAAAAACAAAAGCTTTAAAATGTGGATATGTGTTATGTAAACCCGGGTATTTGACCATTAGAAATGTTTATAGTTTTTTTTGTCCAATTTGAATTCTTAAAGAAGTCGGATTGGTAAGAATGTATGGTGGATATACATAGATTAGACAATGTAAACTGTAGATGCATGATTATGGATCAAAGAACATTCTTTGCTAATTCTGACCTTCTCTACCAAACCGACGAAAGTCAAATCAATGCTCCCCTGTCACCCATTATTTTCTCTTATTGCCCTTTAAAAAAAAACTTACTAATCATCACATTTGAATTAATCACCCTTATAAAATATAATAAACACACTAAAAATAAAGATTGACTCTCATCTATAATTATTTTCCCAAACCTCAAAATATAAATTTTCAACGGAGGTGGTTACACCCCTTTTTATACATATACAACCTTTATACTTAGCCTCATTTTCAAAACACACAAAACCATCTCAAAATGAAAGAAGAAACTTTCTTCTTCCAATGGCGTTTCTTAGCTTCATGTTTCATCTTCTTCCTCATTCTTCCTCAAGCTTTCCCTCACTATAATCCTCCGACCAACCCATGCTTAGCACATGGTCCTAATTGGTTTCCTCCTCTCGTGAACCCAAGGCTCTTAAAAGCTTATGCAGCTCTTCAAGCTTGGAAACTCACTATAACTTCAGACCCAAACGGCTTCACTTCAAACTGGTGTGGTCCTCATGTTTGTAACTACACCGGAGTGTTTTGTGCATCGGCTCTAGACAACCCCTACGTCTTAACCGTCGCTGGTATAGACTTAAACCATGCCAACATCGCAGGTTATCTCCCGGTAGAGCTCGGACTCTTAACCGATCTTGCCTTATTCCACATCAACTCCAACCATTTCGAAGGTCAACTCCCAAAAACGCTAAACTGTCTTAACCTTCTTCACGAGCTGGACGTAAGCAACAATAAACTCTCCGGAGAGTTTCCTTCCGTAATCTTCTCTTTACCTTCTTTGAAGTTTCTCGACATTAGGTTTAATGATTTCTACGGTGATGTTCCTGACCAACTCTTTGACCTAAGTCTCGACGCGCTCTTCATTAACGACAATAAATTCCGGTTTAGGTTACCGAAAAACATCGGAAACTCTCCGGTTTCGGTTCTTGTTTTGGCCAACAACGATCTCCGAGGATCTTGTGTACCTCCAAGTTTCTACAAAATGGGGAAAACATTGCACGAGGTTATTCTCTCGAATTCTCAGCTAACTGGTTGTTTAAACCGGGAAGTCGGTTTGTTAAACCAGTTGACCGTTTTCGACGTGAGTTTCAACAACTTGGTCGGTCCGTTGCCTGAGACCATCGGTGATATGAAGAGTTTGGAGCAGCTGAACATTGCGCATAACAAATTCTCCGGCAATATTCCGGAGAGTATATGCCGATTACCAAACCTCGAGAACTTCACTTACTCGTATAACTTCTTCTCTGGCGAGCCACCGGTTTGTTTGAGGCTTCAAGAGTTTGATGATCGTAGAAATTGTTTACCTTTGAGACCAATGCAACGGTCACCCGCAGAATGCAAATCTTTTTCTTCTTATCCTATTGATTGTGGCTCATATGGTTGCTCTCCACCAAGTCCTCCACCTCCTCCACCGCCTCCACCACCACCTCCGCCGCCGCCACCACCGTCACCGCCACCGCCATCGCCATCACCACCGCCCCCATACGTCTATCCGTCGCCTCCGCCTCCACCATACGTCTATCCGTCGCCTCCTCCACCGCCATCATATGTGTATCCGTCGCCTCCTCGGCCGCCACCATATGTGTATCCGTCGCCTCCTCGGCCGCCACCATATGTGTATCCGTCACCTCCTCGGCCGCCACCATATGTGTATCCGTCGCCTCCTCCGATACCATCATATGGGTATCCTCCGCCTCCGTGTTAATGATCCATCGCCGGTGCATTTTACTAAAGCTTCTTTTGACAAAATGGGATGCAATAGTTGAAACGGCCATCTTTTAGTTATTGTGTTCTACGTCATGTAACGCTAGTGTTCACCAAGTTGTACTTGTTTTCACTATTTCTTTTTTATTCTTAATTTTTATAAAGTTGAATGAGCTTTAATTGCTTGTGTAATAAGGACAAATTTAATTAAATGATGAAATATTGAACGGGAGATAGTATCGATTGACAAAATTATGAATTAACCATTAGGTCATGAATGGTTAAAGTTGAATCATTTTATATGGCAAGTAGTAACGGATTGTTTATCGGTGAGTGTAAATCTGAATAATAGAGGGATACGGTGTGATACGCAGTGTACACGATGTGGATTGGATGAAACCATTAATCATGCCTTGTTTGAATGCCCGCCGGCTTTTCAAACATGGGCCTTATCATATATCCCAACGGCCCCAGGAATTTTTTCGACTTCTTCAATTTTTAGGAATCTAGATTATTTATATTGGCGAATGCCGATTGGACATCAAGATTTGCGGTTTCCATGGATAATGTGGGACATATAGAAAGCTCGAAATGACAAAGTTTTTCGATGTTTAGATAGGGATCCTCTAGTGTTACGGAACGCGGAGACAAAGGTCTTGGTATGGGAAAATGCACAAGTGGAAGAGTCTCCACCCACAAGGAATGTTAACAACAACTTACAGGGGCACCTGAACTATTCTGGATTGAAGTGTTATATCGATGGTTCTTGGAAAGAATCTGATAAATTCTCAGGTCGTGGTTGGTATGCGTTTCAAGATGCAGAGACATGAATCATGATGGGGGCCACAAACTGTCGACGAAGTCTGTCCCCTTTACATGCAAAGTTGGAAGCCCTAGGTTGGGCTATGGTGTGCATGCTCGAAATGCATAAGACAGAGGTAGCTTTCGCAACAGACTCCTTGGAGTTTGTGAAGATGGTGTCTACACCGATGGAGTGGCCAGTGTTTGAAGCCTATTTAGAAGAATCGAAGAGTTTGAAGATGAAGTTCTCTTTTTTCTTCTTATCTCATATTCCGCGCACGATTAATTCAAAAGCTGATAGGCTTGCGAATGGTGCCCGATTAGCTAGTTCCAAACTTTTCTTTGTAAGCCCTTCATCACCAGCTTGGATAACCGGGCCGTGGTAAGTTAGTTTATTATCTTGGTGATAAAAAAAAAAAACCATTAGGTCATGAATTTGTTCGAATTTATCATTTATTTTACTCACGTTATTTTTTTTATTTTTATTTTTTTTGATAACCCAGGTGTCCGATCCACAAGGGGTCCTGGACTACGAGCCGTTAGGCCCTAACCCGAAGGTGTCCTGGACGCCGCAGGTGGGTGACGACTAGCGCCGCGTCCAAATGGAACTGGCGTGGTCCTGGGGGCCCGAAGGAAGCCAATTGAAAACTTCGGTGGCCAGGAATCGAACCAAGGTGGCGGTACTCACAGCCGTGAGCCCTTTACCACCAGGCCACAACGCCTGGTTTACTCACGTTATTTTATCTAGGCAATTAATTCAAGTATTAAATGAGATGGGGCATTAATCAACCATGTGCGTTCATTTCGTCTTACGAAAAGAAATCACATTTAGGGCAATGTGCCAATGGTTGAAAAAAGTTTGTAAACCGTGTTTCTGCTGGAATCAGTAACAACCATTTGAGCAGATTAAAGAATACTTATTTCATATGCTACAAGTCTACAACTCGAGAAAAAAACAAACGAAACTTCTTTATTGGGCTTGCGCTAAGCATTTTGTCTTTGGTTTGGGCTTGGCTTTAGCAACGGAAGCTCAATAATCCAGCTAAGCAAATTGGTAGTGGTGTTCTGAACCCTAAACCGGGGCCGGTTCTGAATAACCCGGTGATGAAGAAGGGTGCTTCAAGGAGACAGAAAAAGATTGTGCATATTCCGAAGTTGATTTGTCGTTACGAACCCGACAATGGGACCTTTGAACCATGACCATTCACCATCGTTAAAACATCGACCCTTCACCCACCGCTTATGTACTCTTAAATTACACAATATTAGAAAAGGAATGCATATATATATTCCTAGTATTCTTAGTAACTTCTCATTTAGTTTAGCCTCCAACGACTATATTGTATTTCTCTAGTATATATTCTATAGTGAATATCACAAACGAATCAATCAAATGGATTAACCTAATCAAACGCAATAATATATACACTGTGTGGTTTTTTTCTTTTTTTTTTCCCCATAAATTCGGGTCGAAAATCGTAGTTTTTTAGAGCTAGGAACCAGGGTTAATGTAGTCTCATCTCCGTCGCGGCACTTGAAGACATGTTTGTAACTTCATCATATTAATTAATATATGCATACATACAAATGTTTATAAATCATATGTGGATGTTTATAATCATTATATAGGATTGTACTATACTAATATGTTATTTATTGGCCCCATGACCCTATGTCCATGGAATATACATAATCTTTCTGCATTCTTTAGTTTTGTAATAATAGGACTTTACAGAATGATAGACTTGCAATTGTTGAGGGGCATTCTTTTACCAACCAAAGAGAGAAGAAAAACAAAAACAAAAACAAAATATTTGCTTCTTACATATGACACTTTCAAGACATCTCACCTTTTTATTCTTTCAGGTGACTCCTTTTTCTCTTTTTTCCTTTTGTTTTAGGAGATTTCGATGACCCCTTCGTTATCGCTTTTGTGATTTTGAAGATATTGCTATTGATGTTTGTTGGTGGGTTTGTAATGTGCGTGCAAAAGAAAATCCGATTTGAGCGAATTATCATACATCTTTATATGTATGGACTATGGGGTAGGTTTGGACCACAATATGGAGATAGAAAAACTGCTACCGTGTTTTTTTCTTTTCTTTTCCACAACTACAGTGTTTACTAGATTTTTTTTTGTCACAACTAGAGTGTTTTACTTCTTTTTTTTCTTGGTCGAAACTAGAGTGTTTACTAGAACATCTTTTCATTTATCAACAAAAAGTAGTATCGTACATATCTATGTGGATTTAAACAATCAATCTCCAGTAAGTGTTATTATATTCACAAATTCTATCAGCTATTTTTTGTTTCACCTATGAATTATGACACATGGATGAATGTTAGATTCATTTTTTCCAACTATATATGTATCTTAGGGATTTCATTTTCGCATTCACACATTTTTTCTTCTTCTTCTATATATCAACATCAAGTTTTTGTGGATTGGCTCCTAAGAACTAAGAGCACGTCCCTACTTTTACTAACATGGCATGTTTAACATTTTGTGGCAATAAAAAAACGATATATCATTGCTTTAAGCATACTATCATTGTTGTATACAGATTATTGGAGACAAAGTTTTCAAAATATCTTCACCTTGTAATAACGTAGAATCGTCTTGCGTAGATTAAGACGAAATTTTTTTCCGTTGTAGGATTATCGATGTATAGCAATTTTTTAATTTGTATACAATAATAATAATAAAATCTAGTGTTAAAAAAGCATAAGGCAAATTATTAGGGGTGTCAAAATGGATGATCCAACCCAACCCAACCCATAACTCATATGGGTTGAATGTTAATGGTTTATGGGTTAACCCAATCCATTTAGCAATTGGGTTGGATCAACCCATGAACCCATTAAACATAAATGAGTTGGATTGACTTTAACCCAATCCATTTAATTTTATGGATAAAAAGAATATATATATATATATATTTATAAATGAATTGTAAATCATGTTTTACAAATTATATTTTTATTTAAATTACAAAACATATTTCAATTAATAAAAATAATACGAAATGTTATTTTAGGCGGAAAATTTTCCGAATCGCGTTTTTTGGAGGAATTTTTTTAATGAATTGTGTTTCGGGCGCAATATTTTCGCAAAATCTCGTTTTTGGCGGGAAATTTATCATTCTCGATTTTGGGAAAAATGTTTTGTGTGTTCACGTTTTTGGCGGGAAAATTTTACAGGATCATATTTTCGACGAGAAATTTTATGAATCTCGTTTTTAGCAAAATTGTTTTGTGAGATCACGTTTTTGGCGGAAAAATTTTACGGGATCATATTTTTGGCGGGAAATTTTATAAATCTCGTTTTTGGCGAAAATATTTTGTGAGATCACGTTTTTGGCGGGAAAACTTTGCGGGATCATACTTTTGGCGGAAAATTTTATAAATCTCGTTTTTAGTGGAAAATTTTTGTCGGATCATATTTTGGCGGAAAATTGTATTAATCTCGTTTTTGGCGGAAAATGGTTTATTGAATTGTGTTGTTGTGTAATCTTGTTTTTGGCGGAAAAATTGGTGTAATAGTGTTTTTGGTAATAAAATAAAAAAAATTGTGAAATCATGTCTTTTAGTTATGAATGGGTTGATGGGTTATCCATTTTTAACCCATTAACCCATTTTATTTCAACCCATTTTAACTCAACCCATTTGACTCATCAAACCACTTAACCCATTAACCCATTCAAACCAAATATTCAATCCATTAGGGTTAATGGGTTGAATTGAGTTGGATAAACCCATAAGTTTTGACCCATTTTGACACACCTACAAATTATATATATATACACTGTGAGACATGTACGAATTAATGATTGAACTCCGAGTCCTTAATTCAAATCTAACTATAAGAAGAAGAAAAATGCTCGTTGTCGTTAATGGTTGAACTCCAAATTCTTAATTTGAATCCGACTTTAAAACTTTTTTAAAATATTTGATGTATAGTATCTTTAAAACAATTGATCAATGGTTATACTAAATTAATTTTGCTCGATTACTTTCTCTTTCTATTGTACCTTATGACAAATAAGTAAATATGAAAAATATTATACTCTACTAATATTCTTAAGTGGAATAGTTTATACGTTTTGTATCTATTACATCTCTTCATCACTTGGTGTTGTAACTTGTAAATATCAATTTTATGCCTCTAACAAAAAACTAACATCAAAACACAGTAAATATATACAAATGTATTTAAATTGATTATCTTATTATATAAAGTTGGATGAGCGCCAAATCGTAATTTACGAGATTACGACATGTGTAATTGTTAATTTAGATTGTGACATGTGTCAAATAAAAGTTTAAAATTTTATTTTTTAAATCAAAAGAAAATATTAATAAGAAAGAAAAAAATTATGTCAAGCCGAAAGAAAGAAAAGTTAAAAAACAAAATTAACAATGTAATTGAAGAAAAAAAACTTAAGTTTGGATAAAAAAATGTATAGTTGCCAACTTGCCATTATGGGCAATAAAATATAACAAAAAAAGTAGATTAAGAAGATAACAATATAATTAGAAAAAATAAACTTAAGTCACAATTAAAACAAACAAAAACAAAAAATGTCAAGCCGAAAGAAGCAAAAATAAAAAAAAAGCAGATAACAGAGTAATTGAAAAAAAAACTTAAGTTTCGATAAGAAAATTATAGTTGCCATTAAATATAATAAGATAAGGTAAAAGAATATAATTTCCATATGTGATATGTCATAACTCAAACAAAAAGGTATTATACCATAATTTAAAATGGCAAGCGAAAAATTGATATGTTTATCCGCATATTAATGCAAGTCTTAATCTAGTTTAACAGAAACTAGAAAGAAAAACACGTACATATTTTTTTTTTCTTTATTCTTTACATTTTTCTTTTGGTAAATATTTTCCACCACGGATAGCAAAATACACGGACCAAAACATGATGGACCGTTATCAACTTATTAGTATGCGAAATTCACTTTGTAGTAGTAACTAAAGTGATTAGAAAAATTAGATAAATAAACCTTTTTTTTGTCGTCAGATAAATAAACCTTTGCTTCTTTAACCGGTTACTCCTTCGCCATTTACATAATTAGTAGGAAAAGATCAAAAGCTAATACACGTGAAAAAACACAAATTGTAGAGTTCTTCAACGTGTCTCCTTTTAAAAAAGTGGCGTGATTTTAATTATTTATTAAAATAGTTCGACATACATTTAATATAGGGATTAGAATAACAATTTTATTTTGTGGAGATAGCATTCTCAAATCATTTTGGACATGTTAATATACAATTAGATGTCGGTTCGAATTTTTCTAGTAATATTTTTATATGCATTAGTTTTAGTTATGGTACTTGAGAACACATGTCATAATGGGTCACAAGCTTGTGGAATGATTGTACTCTTTCCAAATATATAGAAAATGCCACTTCACTGTTATGCTAAAGTCATGTTGATATTATTTAATTGTTATGTTAGAATTTAATTTTTAAGGTAAAATTTATTAGGGTCAAAACTATTTTTTGAATTTGTAATTTTAGGGTTTAAAAATACAAAATCATTAATTTGTGATATTTTTTAGGGAAATTGGCACCAATAATAGGTTTTATGCCAATAATTAAGGATCTAATAGTACATAAAAATAATTAAGTGAATAACATTTAGATTAGATAAAATGTCTATAATACCCTTAATTAATTTACATATTTTATTAAAAACGAAATAATAACAAATATTTAAAAAAGGAAAACCCTAATCTAATTTATTTAGCCTCTCTTCCACCGTAGCCTCCTTCTTCCACCGTAGCCTCCTTCTTCTTTCAATTGTTGTTCTTTTTTCTTCGTCCTTCTTCTTCCTTTTTTCTTTTTCTTCTTCTACTTTTTCTTTGTTCTTACACAAATATCATATATATCTCTCGTGATCTTCAAAACAAATTCTCAATCATTTTTTTTTGTATCAAAATCTTGGAACCAAAAAATTCCAATAATAGATTAAGATGATATTTTTTTCCTTAGTTAAACTCCACACTATCGTTCTCGTTTTTCGTTCAATTTGAACCGATGTTGGCGATCATTAATATAGCTAACTATGTTCGAAAATCAGGTAACTAACTATTTTTTTATAATAGCTAACTATGTATGTTTTTTTTAATTATATAATTATAATAGGTAACTACGTTATGAAAAAGTTAACTATGTTTGTTCAAATAAGTAACTATTACAATATTCATGTAGTCAATTATTTTATGAAATCACTAATATGAAAATAGTTAACTACACTTTTAAATTGATAATTATATTCTAAAAAATAATAGTTAACTAAATAGTATGAGATAGTTAGCTATCTTTTGAAATCAATAAAATATGTAGTTTCGACAATAGTTAACTATATATTAAAATAGTTAACAGTTATAGTTAACTATATATATTAAAATATGATTTTTGCTGTTTTTTCTAATCCAATTTTATTTTGTTTGCAGGCTAGTTTACTACGTGTATTTTTAAGAGATAAAAATGTCAATTTTCAAGAGATAAAGAATTTAATATTTTTAGGGATTTTGTTTTTAATACTTACCTTAATTTAATTGTATGGGTAATTTTGTCCTCTATTTTTCTCTCTTTGCTATGTACCTAATTTTATTTTTTGATATGTTAGTTACCTAATTTTTTCCCATAAATATATTATTCAGCTAATTCACCCTATTTTTTATTCAGTTAATTAGCTAAATATTATTTTTGGGATAGATAATTAAGAAAGTAACATATGTATATTGAAATTTAGAAAACTAGCAGAAACCTAAGAAATTAAGACAAAATTGCTCTTCCGAAATTTACTAAGGAAAATAATAAATCTAAACAAAAAAATCTCTAAAATCCATAAAAAAAAACGTCTTCTTTTTTACATAACTTTTTTCCAGCTCTCACACTCCATAAAGCATGATTTGAACACATAGATCTACTTCTCTATTTTGAAGCCTAGTAACAAAATAAGAATGTATATAGTTAGCTATTCGAATGTATATAGTAAACTATTAATGTAAATTATTTTGTATATAATGATAGTGAACTATATAAGAGATTATGTACATATAATTTATTATAGTAGTTCACTATAAATATATGTGACAGTAGTTGTTTACATAATGATAGTGAATTATATAGAGATACAACAAATTTACCATACATAATGATAGTGAACTATATAGAGATACAACCAATTTACCATGCATAGTGATAGTGAACTATATAGGAGATATGTACAAATAGTTTATTATATTAGTTTATTATATATATATGTGGTATTGGTTGTCGATAAACTTACTCCTGTTTGGTCATATGTTCGTTCACGACAGAGGAGAAGAAAGAAGAAGCATATGGCCGTGAAACGTTTTACCAGAGGATAAAGTAATTGAGAGAAAATAGTAAAAAGAAGAAGAAACAATTGTGAAATTGAATATAAAGAAGAGGAGGAAGAGAAGGAGAGAAAAGAAAGATTAACGGCCTTGACTTCCGTCTTATCATCAATTGTAAAAATAAAAATAAAATAATGAACGGCAGTGAGAAGATGAGAGAAGAAGAAGAAGAAGATTTATAGTTTTATTCAATGTTTTTTTAGATTTTTATTTTTGACAAAAAAGACTGTAGAATTATAAAAGGGATAAATAGGAATTGCAAGTGGTCAAAATGTTAGAGACCTAATTATGTTTTATCTTATGTCAAATACTAAATTTTAGGTATAAAGAACATTATACAATGCAATTACCCTTTCAAAAATAGTTAACTCATGGTGATATTTTTCCATAACTAGATCTCATTTTATTATAATATTTGTTTAAACGATATTTTGTTAGTGATTTTGTAGGCAAACATCAAAAAAATAAAATATATATCATGTTTAATAGTAAGGGTGATTTAGGTGGATATACATAGATAATATTCAGATTAAGAGAATAACTTAAATGTGTTGAAAATTAAGTAAATGACACAAGTGGTTAGAGGTTAATTACAATTTGCCCCTTTCCTCTCTCTCGGCTAACAAATAAATTAGCGGATCCGTCGCTGTTTTTCGATCGATCGTTTCTATTAACTCCAACCGCCATGAATCATCAGATGATGTTTTGATCGACCGCTTCCATTAACCCTAGCCGCCATAAATCACCAGATCCGTCGCTGCTTCGATCGACCGTTTCCATTAACTCTAACCGCCGCTATTTCTATCGACCGCCTCCATTAAAATTTAACCACCATGAATCACCATCTCCGACAATGTTTCGATCAACCGCTTTCATTAAACTTAACCGTAAAATCATCAGATCTGTTTGTTTGTTTGATTTTTCACAGAGAAGGAACGAGAGAAAGAGATGAAGAAAGAGGAAAGAAGAAGAAAAGAGAAAAAAAATTTGTGGAAAAATAAGGTTATTTTGGTAATTAAAAATGTGAATAGTAGACATGTCATTTGGCCAATTAAGAGATTTTCTTTGTATATGCACTGCAAATACCCTAATAGTAATGTAATAGACGAAGTTAAGTGCGAGCATTCGAGTTGGTTAATTCATGTTTTGGATTTTCGGTTTAAGAATATAATATTGAGTATTTTAAAAAAATTGGATGGGTTCTGAATCGGTTCTTGTAGAGTTCAAGTCGGTTTTGATTATCTGTAAGAAATCCGATAACCATATTTCTTTTGGGTTTGGAATCGTGTTCTGGTATTTTGGGATTTTTATCCAAAATACTCATAATTATCATGTTTTTTTGGATTTGGTTCAATTTCATTATATTTTACACAAAATTTTCTTAAAATGCTCAAAATATCCAATTTTTTAAAAAGATTCAAATAATATACATAAATTGATTATTTTATTCGAATATATCCACAAAAATTAAATTGATTGAAAAAAATAAAAAAATATCTAAAATATATATACATATTCGACCTTAAATCTAAACATCTTTAAATTAATTTATCTTTTAGGTACTTCAAATAACCGTCTAGTTATTGGTACGGTTCGAGTTTGGATTCGGTTTTTCGTTAAAAGGTGTTTAGAACCCATTCATATATTTTAGACAATCAGTTTAGGTTTGGTTCAGATACTTTTGTATCAGAGTTGGTTTGATGGTTCGGTTTAGGGTTTTTTGTCCACCCTTCTACAAACAACAACAAAAAAAGCTATTATTTTTGTAAAATTGTGTTTTTATAATATTTTAATAAACTAGAGAGAAAAAAAGGACCAAATCAAAATTCAATAAACCAGTTAACAATAACATCCATCTTATTTTACTCAAGATACCCAATAAAACAACATCAATCTAAAACTAAAAGTTTAAGTTTAGATATATAAATAGCTTCCTAACTCTTTCCTGCCCAGCTCTTGTAGCACGACTGGTTAATGATGGCACTAAGAAAAGTGCAACATGTGACTAGATCGATGCTCGGGCAAGGCATAGTGATAGAGAAACAAAAACACAAACAACAACAACAAGAAATAAACAGAAAAACTATAATCATATGAGATAGAGATAATTACTGGAATAACCTTTTTAGATGTTTGGTTTACTCAAATAACCTTTAAATTTTGAGCTTTTATTTTTTGAGCTAAAAAAGGTTACAAAGACATTAAAAATACTTCAAATTCGTTTATTAACGAAAATGCCATTCAGAAAAAAAACTAACATAAAACCAAAAAAAAAAAAAAAAAATCAGATTTTATCTTCTTCTTCCTCTCTCCGGCGACTCAAATCGCGATTTCTTCTCCGGCGACGAGATTCGTTGCTTTTAACGGTTAGTTTTGAAACAAATCATGAGTTATCTTCCTCTCTATCATTCACGAGTGTTTTGAGTTCGGATTTATGAACTTCAATATGTTCTTCGTTCATAGGTTTCGAAATTCCGGCGAAGAAAAGTTCCGATGAGTGTTGGGGTTTCGTTTTCGTGCGTTGTAGAGAGGTAATCTCTTGATTCTAACCGGTTTCGTTTGGGTCTGTTGAACTTTTGTAAAATCACGTTTTGATCCAAATCTGAATTTTTTCCAGATCTGGATTTTTTCCCGATCTGATTATAATCTGAATTTTGTTTGATGGTAGACTTATTTTCTGTTTGATGGTAGACTTATTTTTGTTCGATGGTAGACTTATTTTCTGTTTGATGGTAGACTTATTTTCTACTCGATGATAGACTTCTTTTTGTTTGATAGTAGACTTATTTTCTGTTTGATGGTAGACTTATTTTTGTTTGATGGTAGATTTATTTTCTGTTTGATGGTAGATTTATTTTCTGTTTGATGGTAGACTTATTTTCTGTTTGATGGTAGATTTATTTTCTGTTTGATGGTAGACTTATTTTCTGTTTGATGGTAGACTTATTTTCTGTTTGATGGTAGACTTATTTTCTGTTTGATGGTAGACTTATTTTCTGTTTGATGGTAGACTTATTTTCTGTTTGATGGTAGATTTATTTTCTGTTTGATGGTAGATTTATTTTCTGTTTGATGGTAGATTTATTTTCTGTTTGATGGTAGACTTATTTTCTGTTTGATGGTAGACTTATTTTCTGTTTGATGGTAGATTTATTTTCCGTTTGATGGTAGACTTATTTTCTGTTTGATGGTAGACTTATTTTCTGTTTGATGGTAGACTTATTTTGGTTTGATGGTAGACTTATTGTTGTTTGATGGTAGACTTATTTCCTGTTTGATGGTAGACTTATTTTCTGTTTGATGGTAGACTTATTTTCCGTTTGATGGTAGACTTATTTTCCGTTTGATGGTAGACTTATTTTGGTTTGATGGTAGACTTATTGTTGTTTGATGGTAGACTTATTTCCTGTTTGATGGTAGACTTATTTTCTGTTTGATGGTAGACTTATTTTCTGTTTGATGGTAGACTTATTTTCTGTTTGATGGTAGATTTATTTTCTGTTTGATGGTAGACTTATTTTCTGTTTGATGGTAGATTTATTTTCTGTTTGATGGTAGACTTATTTTCTGTTTGATGGTAGACTTATTTTCTACTCGATGATAGACTTATTTTCCAAAATGTTCTAATTTCCATGAATTTCTTTACAGGTATTCTTTGTACGTACAATGCGTAACCGCATGAAGATTGTAAAGAACATCCAAAAGATCATGAAGATGGTAGATTTTTATGAGACACACACGTTCTGATTTGTAATATAAGAAACAATTGTTATGGTAGACTTTTTGCAAAGAGATTCAAACATTATGGTAGACATTTATGAACATTTTTTGTAGTGTAATGAATGAATTGACAACATTTATTTATTTTCATGTATGGTTAAAACATAACTTCTGAAATGTCTCTGTAACGATTACAAAATCCTTAAAACACGAGTACGAGTTCAAACACGAGTACGAGTTCATACGAAAAGATAGAAAAAAATAGATGAAAATATATAGTACATACTAAATCTACCACCACTTGTATATAAATCTATCATCACTTGCATGATATAGGTCGAACCGGGTTTAATAGTATTTTTAAAAATAATAATATATATAGTTTTTGTATAATTATAAGTCTATCATCGAGTAGAAAATAAGTCTACCATCAAAAAGAAAATAAGTCTACCATCAAACAAAAAATAAATCTACCATCAAACAGAAAATAAGTCTACCGTCAAACAACAATAAGTCTACCATCAAACCAAAATAAGTCTACCATCAAACGGAAAATAAGTCTACCATCAAACAGAAAATAAGTCTACCGTCAAACCAAAATAAGTCTACCATCAAACAGAAAATAAGTCTACCATCAAACAAAAATAAGTCTACCATCAAACATAAAATAAGTCTACCATCAAACATAAAATAAGTCTACCATCAAACAGAAAATAAATCTACCATCAAACATAAAATAAGTCTACCATCAAACAGAAAATAAGTCTACCATCAAACAGAAAATAAATCTACCATCAAACAGAAAATAAGTCTACCATCAAACAGAAAATAAGTCTACCATCAAACAGAAAATAAGTCTACCATCAAACCAAAATAAGTCTACCATCAAACGGAAAATAAGTCTACCATCAAACGGAAAATAAGTCTACCATCAAACGGAAAATAAGTCTACCATAGAACAGAAAATAAGTCTACCATCAAACAGGAAATAAGTCTACCATCAAACAACAATAAGTCTACCATCAAACCAAAATAAGTCTACCATCAAACGGAAAATAAGTCTACCATCAAACAGAAAATAAGTCTACCATCAAACAGAAAATAAGTCTACCATCAAACAGAAAATAAGTCTACCATCAAACAGAAAATAAGTCTACCATCAAACGGAAAATAAATCTACCATCAAACAGAAAATAAGTCTACCATCAAACAGAAAATAAATCTACCATCAAACAGAAAATAAATCTACCATCAAACAGAAAATAAGTCTACCATCAAACAGAAAATAAGTCTACCATCAAACAGAAAATAAGTCTACCATCAAACAGAAAATAAGTCTACCATCAAACAGAAAATAAGTCTACCATCAAACAGAAAATAAGTCTACCATCAAACAGAAAATAAATCTACCATCAAACAGAAAATAAGTCTACCATCAAACAGAAATAAGTCTACCATCAAACAAAATAAGTCTACATCAAACAAAATAAGTCTACCATCAAACGGAAAATAAGTCTACCATCAAACGGAAAATAAGTCTACCATCAAACAGAAAATAAGTCTACCGTCAAACCAAAATAAGTCTACCATCAAACAGAAAATAAATCTACCATCAAACAGAAAATAAGTCTACCATCAAACAGAAAATAAATCTACCATCAAACAGAAAATAAGTCTACCATCAAACAGGAAATAAGTCTACCATCAAACAACAATAAGTCTACCATCAAACCCAAATAAGTCTACCATCAAACGGAAAATAAGTCTACCATCAAACGGAAAATAAGTCTACCATCAAACAGAAAATAAGTCTACCATCAAACAACAATAAGTCTACCATCAAACCAAAATAAGTCTACCATCAAACGGAAAATAAGTCTACCATCAAACAGAAAATAAGTCTACCATCAAACAGAAAATAAGTCTACCATCAAACAGAAAATAAGTCTACCATCAAACGGAAAATAATCTACCATCAAACAGAAAATAAGTCTACCATCAAACAGAAAATAAGTCTACCATCAAACAGAAAATAAATCTACCATCAAACAGAAAATAAATCTACCATCAAACAGAAAATAAATCTACCATCAAACAGAAAATAAGTCTACCATCAAACAGAAAATAAGTCTACCATCAAACAGAAAATAAGTCTACCATCAAACAGAAAATAAGTCTACCATCAAACAGAAAATAAGTCTACCATCAAACAGAAAATAAGTCTACCATCAAACAGAAAATAAGTCTACCATCAAACAGAAAATAAATCTACCATCAAACAGAAAATAAGTCTACCATCAAACAGAAAATAAGTCTACCATCAAACAGAAAATAAGTCTACCATCAAACAGAAAATAAGTCTACCATCAAACAGAAAATAAGTCTACCATCAAACAGAAAATAAGTCTACCATCAAACAGAAAATAAATCTACCATCAAACAGAAAATAAGTCTACCATCAAACAGGAAGTAAGTCTACCATCAAACAAAATAAGTCTATCATCAAACCAAAATAAGTCTACCATCAAACGGAAAATAAGTCTACCATCAAACGGAAAATAAGTCTACCATCAAACAGAAAATAAGTCTACCGTCAAACCAAAATAAGTCTACCATCAAACAGAAAATAAATCTACCATCAAACAGAAAATAAGTCTACCATCAAACAGGAAATAAATCTACCATCAAACAGAAAATAAGTCTACCATCAAACAGAAAATAAGTCTACCATCAAATAGAAAATAAGTCTACCATCAAACAACAATAAGTCTACCATCAAACCAAAATAAGTCTACCATCAAACGGAAAATAAGTCTACCATCAAACGGAAAATAAGTCTACCATAGAACAGAAAATAAGTCTACCATCAAACAGGAAATAAGTCTACCATCAAACAACAATAAGTCTACCATCAAACCAAAATAAGTCTACCATCAAACGGAAAATAAGTCTACCATCAAACAGAAAATAAGTCTACCGTCAAACCAAAATAAGTCTACGAAAATAAATCTACCACCACGCTAAAAAAGTCTACCGCAAAAAATAAGTCTACCGCTACTAAAATAAGTCTACCATCACTATAAATCTACCGCTGCTATGACTAAAAATCTACCACCAAAGGAAACAAATCTACCAGTCAAAAATAAATCTACCATCGAAGAAAAATAAATCTACCGCTGAAAATAAGTCTACGAAAATAAATCTACCATTCGAAGAATAAGTCTACCGCAGAAAATAAGTCTACCGCTACGGGAAAATAAGTCTACCGCAGAGAAAATAAGTCTACCGTTCGGAAATAAGTCTACCACCAAAGGAGACACAATAAGTCTACCGCTCAAAAATAAGTCTACCGCTCCTCAAATAAGTCTACGGACAAAAAAATAAGTCTACCAGAGCTCAAATAAGTCTACCATCACATAGCGGTAGACTTATTTTTTTTAGGCGGGAAACTTTCGCGCCTACGCGGCGCATTTCATTAATGGCATTTTTGTAAATACGTTTTTTGTTATCAAAGGAAAAAGGGTAAAACGGACTCGAAATTAGCCCCAGTAATTAAAATCTAAGAAGGTTGTTTGAGTTAGACCAAAATCTAAGAAGGTTATTCTAGTAAGTCTCCCTATGAGATATTCCTAAATATCTCTTTTTGAATTTTATTTAGTCTATATATAATTTATTTTCAGTTTTCCTATATATCTAGATATTTTTATCGTTCTGGCCGACAGTCAAAATAAGCAGAGTAGACAGGTTAAAGTAACTACCTTTTGTGACACCCAAGAGGAAAAAGTAAAAACATTGCTTGAGCAAAGGGCAGATTCGTCATTTTCGTTCATGATGATTCAGATCTAATTTTTCAACCTACATTAATGTCACCTAATTTTGCACAAATCACTAGACACAAACTAATCTACTAGTAATCCGCATTTACATAAGTCAATAAACGAGACAAAAAAATTAAAAATATTTTTATGATATGTAATAGTAATAGATTATTCGTTTCTAAGCTTTGAAATTTGAAAAAATTAACAAACTAATCCCACAATCTCCGATTACGATTAAAAAGGACAAATTCTTTTTAAAATATACGAGTTTTACGAGGGATTTAGTCAGAACGACCGTATCATTTTCCCTTAATTGCATTGATTACACGTTGAAAATCTTATTAGTACACTTGTCTAATTGATTACGTTGCAATTTCCAAAGTAAAAAAATCACATTAAAGATGAGTGAAAAATAAAATAATTTTATAAAGAAAGCAAAAATTACTGTGGTGGGTCAAATCATTCACATCATTAAACTTTGTCGCACAAATCTGAAAGAATATAATTGCAGACAAGAGACAGAGAGAGAAAGAGCTGTTTGAGTGTGAATAGAGAAGAAGAAGACAATGGGATGACTTTCACCATTATTGTTTCACAGCTCTTGCTCTGGTATGTTCTTGTAATGATCTCTCTGGTCTGCTCGTACATTGTTCTTATGAGATATTGTTCTGTGACACTTCACTTGAGTTTTCTTCGTTGTTTGTTCTCATTTTCGATCCAATCTATTCAACGACTCATTCCGTTTTCATCTCTAGTTTTGGTTGAAGAAAACTAGAGATTATGTAGGTACCCATTTCTTCTTTTTGGTAATTTGATCTGAAAAAACATGACTAGTTTATGCATTTTTTGGTCCCTCTTGATCCACTTTCTCCTAATGCTTAAGTTTTTATGAGTCATTTTGGTTTCTGGCTCTGATTTTGTTTGAAGAATTAACACATTTCTTCTTTCTCATTTTTTGTTTCTTCTTAAAAAACTTGACAAGTTTATTCATTTGTTTTTGGTCCCTCTTTGTGTGTCCCTTGATCCACTTTTTGTTATTATTTTGGCTTTTGCAATGTTTAATTTGTCTTCTCTCAAAGCCTAAAAGCTAAGTTTCTGGTTTAGTGTGGTTTCTTTGTTACCTTGGTCTGAAATTGATCTGAAGATTTCAACATCTGGCAAACATTTTGATTGGACTATGCTCTCATCTTAACTAAAAAAAATCAATTAGTTTTTGAATATCCTAATTCTTGATTTCTCAAGGTTTACTTGGATGCTTTGTTTATAACTACGTCGTTATTTATTATTGGACTAAATACTCTCTGTGGTATGGAGATTATTTGACTCTCTTATATTGGAAAGTAATTTTGGTTTTGTTTTCTCTGAATATTGCTCTTCTTTTCTTCAGGAGGATCCAGTATTTATTGTCCTAAGACCAGAGAAAGTTAGAGATCCAACGTTTGACACAAATCCGGAGGTTTGTTTTGCTTTCGCTAAAACTTTACCACATTGTTCTAATGATTTCTCTAAGTTGAGTAGAAAAACAAAAATACTGCTTTAACTCTCAACAGTTTTGACTGTAACAAGAATTGCTTATAGTGTGTGTGGCCATTGTTTCAGTTTTGTAGGTGCAGAGCTTAACACTGAGAGATCTCATTTTGTAGAATATTCTGGCCTGGAATCCTTACCTCGCACTTGGCCACCCTTGGGTGAAGTCTAGACCACTCTTTGTGCTTCTTACTGCCGGTGTGATGGCTACTGTGTTGCACTCAGAGTCCAGGCGATTATACTCGTGGTGGTGGGATAGTCACATTCCCAAAAACTCTAAATGGATTCAGCAGAATCTTGCAGGTACCTTATCTCTCCTTCTATATGTTCTAAAGTGCCGGTGTTGTGTTCCTTTGTATTGTTTTACGGTTATTGAACAGGAAGAATAACTGAATTTTCTTGATGCAGATATGGATTCCAAAGTCAAGTCGATGATCAAACTCATCGAAGAAGATGCAGATTCGTTTGCAAGAAGGGCAGAGATGTACTACAAGAAACGTCCAGAGCTGATGAAACTGGTGGAAGAATTCTACAGAGCTTATCGTGCATTAGCAGAGAGATACGATCATGCGACTGTGGAGCTTCGTCACGCGCATAAAACCATGGCTGAGGCGTTTCCCAACCAAGTGCCTTTTGACATGCTTGAGGATTCTGCTTCTTCGTCTTGTTCTGAGCCACGTACGCCTGAGAAAAGGCCACCTAGAATTCAGCCATTTTATGACTCTGAAGACCTACAAAAGGACAGTGCCACGAGTAAAAGGGGGTTAAGTCAGCTGACTGAGTACTCTGGGAGTTCTGATACAGAAGTTGAATACTTGAAGAGAACATTGGTTGAGCTTGGGGCTGAGAAGGAGGCCTTGAATCTTCAGTATCAGCTGAGCTTAAACGAATTATCCAAGCTAGAAAAAGACCTCAAGGATGCTCAAAAGGATGTTACCGGGCTTGATGAACGTGCTAGCAAAGCTGAGATTGAGAGTAAGATACTGACAGAATCCCTTGCAAAGCTTAAAGCTGAGAGGGATGACGCGCTTCTTCGATATAATCAGTCCGTGGAGAAAATAGCAGATCTGGAGGAATCATTTGCTCATGCACAAGAAGATATAAATGGGCTCACCAGCCGAGCAACTAAAGCAGAAACAGAAGCACAGAGTCTCGAGCAGGAGCGTACTAGATTGCATTCTGAGAAGGAGGCTGACTTAGCTCAATACAATCGATGCCTTGAGATGATATCTACTCTAGAAAAGAAGGTTAAAGAAGCCGAGGAGAATGCTCAAATGTTTTGTAATCAGTCTGCAAAAGCAGAAGATGAAGTTAAAGCACTGAGACATGAACTTCTGAAGGTAAATGAAGTGAAGGAAGGTTTGAGTCTTCGGTACCAGCAATGTTTGGAAACTATATCTAATCTAGAGAGAGAAGTTTCTCTTGCTCAAGACAATGCCAAAAGACTGAGTAGTGAAGTTCTGGCTGGAGCTGCAAAACTGAAGACTGTAGCAGACCAGTGTACTCTTTTGGAAAGCTCAAATGAAAGTTTAAAGCTAGAAGCAGATAGTTTAACACACAAATTAGCAGCCAAGGACCAAGAACTTTTCCAGAAGCAAAACGAGCTTGAAAAGTTTCAAGCTTTAATACAAGATGAGCACTCTCGGTTTTTAGAAATCGAAGCCAGCCTTAGGAGTTTGAAAAGTTTGCATTCTCAGTCGCAAGAGGAACAAAAGGTTCTCACTTCTGAACTTCAAAGCAGGGTTGACATGTTGAGGGACCTAGAGACTCGCAATAATAAGTTAGAAGGCGACATCAGCTCAGTTAAAGAAGAAAACCGAAACTTAAGCCAACTAAGTGACTCTTCTATGATTTCCCTAGAGACTCAGAAATGCGAGAATTCTAGCTTGAAGGAGGTGAAAGAAAAACTCGAGAAAGAAGTTGCTAGACAAATTAACCAAAGCAGTGCGCTTCAACAAGATATACGTTGTCTGAAGGATGAAATCGACAGCTTGAATAGGAGGTATCAAACAATAATGGAGCAAGTGAAACTCGCGGGGTTGGATCCTGAATCCATTGCCTTCTCTGTGAGGAAACTACAAGACGAGAACTCAAAGCTGACCGAGTTGTGCAACCACCAGAGAGATGATAAAGAGGCTCTTACTGAGAAGCTGCGTGAAATGGACAACCTTCTAAGGAAGAATGTTGGTCTTGAGAAATTGCTTCTGGAATCAAACACCAAACTAGATGGTTCTAGGGAGAAGACGAAGGATTTGCTAGAAAGATGTGAGTCTTTACGAGGAGAGAAATCTGAGTTTATTGCTGAGAGAGCTAACCTGCTTTCTCAACTGCAAATCATGACTGAGAATATGCAGAAGCTCTTGGAAAAGAATTCGCTATTGGAGACATCCCTTTCTGGTGCAAACATTGAGCTTCAAGGTGTAAGGGAGAAATCAAAATGCTTTGAAGAATTCTTCCAGTTGCTCAAAAACGATAAAGCCGAGCTGATAAAGGAAAGAGAATCTCTCATCTGTCAATTAAACAGTGTTAAGGAGAAGCTAGGAGTTTTGGAGAAGAAGTTCACTGAATTAGAAGGAAAATATGCTGATCTACAGAGAGAGAAACAGTTCAAAAATGTTCAAGTTGAAGAGTTAAGAGTCTCACTTGCCACTGAGAAGGAACAGCGTGCTAGTTACGAAAGATCGACTGACACCAGATTGGCAGATCTTCAGAGTAATGTGAGCTTTCTTCGGGAAGAGTGTCGCTCCAGGAAAAAGGAGTTTGAGGAAGAGCTTGATAAAGCTGTAAATGCTCAAGTTGAGATCTTCATCTTGCAAAAGTTTATAGAAGACTTGGAGCAAAAGAACTTTTCTCTCCTGATTGAGTGCCAGAAATATGCTGAGGCATCAACATTTTCAGAGAAACTCATTACCGAGCTGGAAAGCGAGAATCTTGAGCAACAGATGGAGGCAGAATACTTGGTGCATGAGATTGATAACTGCAGGGGTGCAATCTATCAAGTCTTTAAAGCACTTCAACTTGAAGCAGATTGTAAGACAGCTGACCAGAAGATTGCAAAAGAGAGAATTCCAGTTTCACGTATCTTGGGTGAGGTTAACGAACTAAAATGCTCACTCTCTAATGCTGAATATGAGACGCAGCGACTTGTAATTGAGAACTCTGTGCTGTTATCTCTTATTGGACAATTCCAATCCGATGGCATGAAGGTGGAATCAGAGAAACGAAATGTAGAGAGAGATCTGGAGACAATAGTACATCAATATGGAATGCTGAAAAAGGACAGGCTCGAGCTATTGGAAATGAACCGGCAGTTGAAATCAGAACTCATCAACAGAGAGCAGCGAGAACTAGAGCTAAGAGCTGAACTACAAACTGAGCATTCAAAGTTTGAGAGTTTGCATGAGTCATACATGGCTTTGCATCAAGATTACTCAAATGCTCTCGACGAAAACAAAACTTTGGATCTGAAATTCTCAGAGCTAAAAGGTGAAATGTGTATACTTGAGGAAGAGAACTGTGCAACTCTTCAGGAAGCTGTTGCCTTGAGCAGCATGTCTATGGTTTACCAGTCTTATGGATCTGAAAAGGCTGAGCAGGTCGAAGCTTTTGCTGAAAATCTGAGTTGCTTACAAGATATTAATAGGGCACTGAAGCAGAAGGTTGAGACATTGGAGGAGAAGTTAAAAGGGAAAGACGCGGACAGTCAGGAGCTCAACAGCAAGCTCGAAAAGTTACAGGAAAGCCTCGAAGAAGCCAATGAGCTAACTGATCTCTTAGAACATCAAATTTCAGATAAAGAAGAAATCTTGAGGCAGAAAACGATGGAGCTCCTAGAAGCCGAAGAGATGCTCAAGGCTACACACAATGCAAATATGGAACTGTGCGAAGCAGTAGAAGAGCTGAGGAAAGACTGTAAAGAATCAAGGAAACTGAGGGGAAATTTAGAGAGGCAGATTTCTGAACTGTTTGACCTTAGTGGGAGACAGGATGAAGAAATTAAAAAGCTTAACAATTTAAAAGAGGATTTGGAGTCAGAGGTAGAGTTGTTACACAAGGAAATCCAAGAGCAGCGAGTTCGAGAGGAGTTCCTGAGTTCCGAGCTGCAGGAGAAAAGCAATGAGTTTGGACTTTGGGATGCTGAAGCAACATCTTTCTACTTTGATCTACAGATCTCAGCTGTCCGTGAAGTCTTGCTTGAGAACAAAGTTAAGGAACTCACCGGAGTTTGTGAAAATCTCAAAGAGGAAGCTGTTTCAAAGAGCACAGAGATAAAACAGATAAAAGAAACTGTTGGATTCTTGGAATATGAAGTAACTGAGTTGAAGACTCAGCTGTCTGCCTATGATCCTGTGGTAGCATCTCTAGCCGAAGATGTAAAATCCCTTGAGAAAAATGCCCTGTCAGTGAGGAAACTCCCTGCGCCAGCTGATCGTGACATAGAGGTAAACTTTTTCTTGGTCCTTTTATTTGATATGTTTACCTTATCTTTCTCAGTCTCCCGGTCCTGAAACTTGATTACCTCGAGTAATTGACCAATTTTGCTGACCTGTTTAGTGGCTTCCATTTACTGAATGTGTGCCTTTTGCATATATGCCTCTTAATTCCTTGAGTTAAACTCTCTTTCCAATCTCCTCAGGGCGTCCAGAACGATGAGCATCCTGAAGCAGGTGTCTCTCATGGACCTGCAGGACATAGCAGGACTAACCTAGACAATGGAATTGTGCTTTTGCAGAACATGAAAACACGAATTAAAACCATCGAGCTAGCAGTTGTTGAGCAAAAAAAGAGGTCAGGAAAGCAGAAAAGACGAAGCTCTTCGCACAGAAGTAGAGACCGCAAACTCTTTGAAGAGATTGAACTTGAGGACAAATTCTCTGGTGAAATCAGACAGTCTAGATCACCTGCAATGACTGAGGTGAGAAATGGTTCATTGATGAAAGACATTCCCCTTGATCATGTTGCAGACTCTCCGTTCTATGGAAGAAGCCGGAGAACTAGTCGTGGTTCCAATGACCAGATGCTTGAGTTATGGGAAGAATCTGCTGAACCAGAATCAAGCATCAAGTCTCTGATCAACATTAAAAACCCAAAGAAGCCTATGATCCCCCGTCTTCATCGCCGAAGCAGAAATCCCTCTATTGAATCACAGTCTGAGAAAGTTGTTGACAAGCTAGAGTTATCTAGAAGCATTGAGGACAAAGCAAAGATCCTAGAGAGACTTTTGTCTGATTCTCGAAGGTTGGCAAGCCTTAGAATCAGTCTAAGAGATCTGAAAACCAAGCTGGAGATGAACGAGAAACCAGGCAAGTTCGCTAACCCCGATTTCGCTAGGGTGAGGAAACAGCTAAAAGAAATGGAAGAAGCCATCTTTCAGCTTGCAAACACAAACGAGATTCTTTGCAAGGAAATTGAAGAGACCGGAGACGCCAGAGATATCTACAGAAAGGTGGTTATGGAGAAGTCGAGAAATGGATCCGAGAAGATAGAGCAGATGCTGCAAGAAATGCAGAACGTTGAGCGAACAGTGCTAAAGCTTGAAGATGGAGCAGGCAAAAGTAAAGGAAAGAAAAAGTTCTCTGAGCGTAGGACAGTGATACTCTTAAGAGACATTATCCACAAGGGCGGGAAAAGGACAGCGAGAAAGAAGAAAAACCGTTTCTGTGGCTGTATGAGATCTTCAGCTAAAGAAGAGTAGGGTGGATAATAACGTAACATCATCTAGTTTACTATCTATTTTTCACTTTAATCATGGAACTGACTCTAGAAGTATTTTATGGCATGGTTTCTGAAATACTAGAACAAATTAGTAACCTTGTAGCTTTTGCTTAACTGTATGTACCTGGTTTGACTCCCTATGTTTTGAACTTAACCATTCTCAATCTCCATTTTTGGATGCTTTATAAACTAGAATGTGATATTACATTACCTACTAGAAGAATAGTATCTTACAAGAACACATTGGTTATGTTATGAAACAATGATAGGCTTGACATTATCTGGAACCTTACAAAGATACAAATAATGTTTTCCATAGCTTAAGCAAATGATTTTTATTTCACTGATTTGGGTTGAGAGAAGGAAAAGCTGGAATAGACCTTAATATCAGCTTCCGGCCATTACTTCTTTTCCCTAGGATTGATCCCGACTCTGAGGAGCCGAGATGAGGAGGAGAGACTCTCTTGCTGTTGGGAGAGATGGCCTTGATGGTAGCTATAGGGGAATTGAGGAGAACATCAGGCATATCTTCTGTTTTGTCTTCAGTCACGGTTTCAAGAGGCTTCTTCTCATTCCATGACTGCGTCAAATCACTGTCTGGTTTTCTGGAGGAAGAACCCGCGCCAAGAAAAAACTGTGTTGGAGGCAGTCTGTTCTTAGACAAGAATGGCTGATGAACTACCATATGTCTGCAAATAACAAAGGTAACAGAAAATCAGGAGCCGTCTTGTTTGGATATTGTTGGAAACATTGATAGAATTACCTATACGGTGGCAATGGTGTCAAAGGTTGATCAGAACTTGGGTTCTGCTCCACTTCTTTCGAGACCTCAGAGTTGTTCTGGATTTTTGCTATTCTTTTATCATATGTCTCGCGATCCTCCTCTTCTTTGCTCTCCATGATAACAAGTAAAGACCCTGAGATTGTGATAGTGTCAAATAAAAAAACAGTTGGGATAAGATATATTTATGGGAAATTGAGCTCGAGAAGCTAACCATCTTTTCTGCCGAACGCATTCTTACATCCTTCACACCTACAGTTTATGGAACAGCCAACTCCACCCTACAAGATCATCAGAAACAAAAAGTATCTGAATCAGACCATGGAACATTACCTACACAAATGAATATGGAGTATTGTGATGACTATATGATGAAGAAATACCTGATAGCATTCACAATATTTCTTCAGACAGCTTGATTTCTTGCAGTTGCAGCCTCGTTTATGTCGCGCTGAAGCTGGAGTTTTGCTTGCATCATCCTGTGGGTGATAACAAACCCATCACTAAGATAATGAAGAGAGATAGAGACAGAGGAATATGCAGATGGAATAGAGAGCACTTACACCAGCTTCTATGATGGAATCTGCGTTTCTAATGACTTTAGGAGCAAATGCAAGTGGATTTCGGGATTCAATCTGTTTGCGGGTAGCCAAGACAGTGTCTTCATGGATAGGTTTGTTGAAGCAATCCACACACGAACATGGCTCTATGCAATAAACCCCAGCAGCAAAGCATTCACAGTAACTGCAGAGAGAAAAGAGACTCAAAGGACAGTTTACTACTTCAAGCCAATAATGTAGTTTAAATTTTTGAACAAGCAAAGATTGAAGAGGAGCTAGGTAGTATGCAGCTTACAGCTTCAAACACTTTGACTTTTTGCAGTTGCATCGCTTACATGACTCGCCCTCTCCAGCTTGTTCAGACATACGCCTGCGTATTTATGCCAATAGATAAGTAAAAGGAAAAAAAAGGGTAGATATACAAATCCGTTATGTAACTTTTCTTAGGAAAAAACTTACGTTTTTTTCTTAAGGCTGCCTGGATTCAACTCTTCAAACACCAATCCTTTCGGAACTTCTGCAGCTTGACCTTCCCCCGGCTCACTTTCTGCTTGGTCCAAAGTTTCCCGCACAATGTCTTGAGAGTGAATCGGAGTTGTAGAGCCTGAGGAACTCTTTTGAATCTCTCCAGTTACTGTATACTCATGTATGATGTTGATCTCAGTGTCCCTCGAGGACATTGCAATGGCGTTTAGATGGAGACCAATACCGGGTACAACACATCTCACAGAAGATTCACAAGCCGCCTTATTGTCACACACAGTTTGCTGATCATCAGCTATGTCCTTCTTCCGCTTCCCTGGCACCTCAAAGTCCAGACAGCGTCTTCGCATGCTACCACGATGCAAGTTCAAGACAGACTACCACAAACAAACACAACACAAAATAACTATTTCAGCGACATTGATTAATCAAGAGCACAAAGATAAACTAATATTTGCACTCATGAAGGAAAAAAACAAGTTAACTTTGAAATGTAATCCTAAAGTCACCTCGTTGGGAAGCACAGCCAAAGTCACATTTTCATTGCTGGATCCAATGACTGGAATATCATTCGGCTGCTTTATTGGCTTGACACCAGCGCAAAAACGTCTTTCTGAGCTAGATATTTTATCCACCAGGCATTGAAAAGCCTCTGAATCATTCGGAGATCGAAATACCAACAGTTCAGCTGCATCCGCGATCAAACGTCCACCACCAGGAGTTTCATTTTCCTCCTGAACATCCTCAGAAGACGCACCATTGTCTCCTCGAGGAGTATCAGACGGAGCTAGCAGTTCTTCAGTGACAAAATCTCCAGTGGATGGTGAATCATCAGGAGTTTGGCTATCTGAAGTTTCATCTTCTTCCAATGAAACATCTTTGTTCAGATCTACATCAACTGATGCTACAACAACTTCTTTAGAAGCAGATCCATATTCCAAGGCCTTTGAACGATCAACAGAGTTATGGCTACAACAAAAAAACACCAATCACATCAATAAAAAACCATCCTCTACCAAACCAACAAGAAGAGAGTATGTTATTCAGTAAAACTGTTGTTAAAGAAGCAGGCTTTACCATCTGAAGAATCGGGATTCTCGGTGATGAGAATTGACGTGAGGAGAGGTGAAAACAGGAGGAGGAGAAGTGAAACTGAGAGAGCTAAAACTCTGAACAGTGGAGATGGATTTGACTTGCTCAATAGGAGAGAGATTGTTAATGTAATTGAACACTGGTGAATCCTACATTACCAATAACAACAACAACAATTAAACTCACAACTTCTAAAACCCTAGAGGAGACAAATCTGCAGACCAAAACAACAAATGTTTACCAAAAAGACAAAATCCCTAATTACTTAAAACAAAAAATGAAACAACTTTCTCTAAAGACCCAGAAAAATGCATGTGAGAGAACGATAAAGGAGTAAACTTTGAGGAAAATAAGAGAAGGGTATTGAAGAAAAAACCTCGAATTTGGATTTAGGAGTAGGAGTTTCGATCTGAGAGGTAGATTTCTTCTGGGGTTTGTCCATTTTATGACCAGAAAAATCACAGCTACATTTGACACAAAACCAGACAAGTAAAGAACTTTATCTAATCTAGGGTTGATGAGTTTTTTTTTCTTTCAAAAAGGAAACAAAAAGAAAATGTCCGCGCCGGTGCGAAGAAGAAGACCAGTAGTGACCAGTGTTGTCAAAAGTCCAAATCATATTCCGACTTTATTCGAGTCGAGAGTCCACTAAAAGACGACTTCTCTTTTGTAAGCACTCAGGCCCAATCCTTACATTTGGCAGAGCAAGAAATTGCTATTTTTCTTTCTTTTGTTTAATTTTACAAAACATACAAAATCTTAAGAAAACAATTTTAGAATTAGTCAAATAAGTTTTAACTAGACTATGGAAAAGAAAATGCTTGAGAGGAAAAAACAAAAAGAAATTCTATGAACAGTTTTTGTTTTTAACAACATGAATTATGCGAGTTTGAATTCGGATACTGGCATACCAACAACAATATCAAAAAAAATTACTAGATTATTTGTCGTGTTTATACATAAAACAATTTATAAAGAACAAATATATGATATTAATAGTATGAAAAATTATTAAAATATGTATTAGACGGTTACTTCGTATATAGAAAAATGTGAGACGGTTACTTTATAAAAAGCACAGAGAACGGTTACGTTATAAATGATAGATATAACAAAATTGAATGACGACAAAAAAAAAATTGAATATTTGGAGATTTTGATATCTTATTAGTGGTCTATAAAGCGTGTTAGTAATATAGACAGTCTATGCATTTTGTCCGTCCAATAAATATTTTTAGAAAAATGTTTTGTTTGCCTAAACTTTTATATATATATGGTAATGCAAGTATTTTAACAAGACTTGATATATGGTAATACAAATAGAATGTTACAACTACTAGAGCTAAAGATTGTAAACCTATGATAAAACAATTTTTGATATCATGATCTCAATAGTTTTAAAATTCTTTATAATCATACCAAAGTACTCAATTTTTGGAACAAAATCATTTAGTTACCATAATATAAATATGATTCGCAAAACATGCACATACTCCATCTAACCCTCGTCAAGTTATTTTTAGTTAGTTTTATTTGTGCTATGAATAGTTTAATCAAGAAAAATAAGTAAACATGTTTGTTAGGCTTGCTATATTTTTTCCATGATCAACTGAAATCACATTTGAATAAGCTATTGCGTGTATTAGGATTTTTTTTAATAACTTGAACAACAATATAGTTAAAATACATTGAACAACATTTGCATACATGATAACAATATAGTTCACATGCCGGAATTTGTTGACTCGCATCATTTAGGTGTCATTGCGAGGAAGAGAGGTTATATCCACAACCTTTCCATCACAATCTGTTCTAGAATAGATTCGACATTCAGCCACAACCACTTATACAATAGAAAATTTATCATGATAAAAATGAACTGTCTTCACTGGATTTAGCGGTGGAAAAGTTGCATTATCGCCTCCAAATTCTAGTGAATGTAATCAATTCTGTCGAAATTTCAAAAGTGAATCTATATATCTTGAGAAGTTTCTGCGAGCAGACGAATCAAACGAATATTCTTGTTGTGATTAAAAACGTTCAAGAATTAGACTATCTTTTGAAAAATGTTATTAAAGCTCATAAACAATAATAAGTACTATATTTTAAAAAAATTCTCAAACTATATATTATATAATATTAAAAATACACTAAAATAAAATACTACTAGCACGGAGAGAAGAGAGTAGCCACTATTACTATCAAATTGATTTTTACATACAATATTTTTGAATTTGACCAGATGATGTAACAAAATAAATTTCAAACCATGGATTAACTGGGTTCAATCGGTTAAAATAGGTTTACAATTTTTGATATATATGATAAATATTATTCAATAGCAAATATACATGTAACATTATTGTAATTAATTATTTTTCACAACACAATAACTATTTATCACAATTTGTCACAAGCACGTGAATAACAATATAAATGGCCTTTATATATGTATATGATCCTAAATAACCAATTTGGTGGCTTCTGCGTTCATATGCTGTGAAGATATGGTAAATGACTTGACACTTTTATTACACAACCATTAAATAAAAAACAAACGCAAACTATGCTACTACTAAAGTAATAAAACGTTTGTAGTATGTTGTTGTGCAAGTTAAACTACCAACTCGAAGTTGACATGGTTCACAAATCAAAAATTCAAAGACTTTCCAGTCAGTGATTTAGAGTGAGAGAAGGAAAAGTTGGAATTGATAGTATTGAGAGAAGGAAAAGTTGGATTCGACTTCGATGAATCGAGGTAAACCCTTTTTCTATTAGGAGATACAACATTGATGCTTGTTATTGGATATTGGAGTAGATTCTCAATATCCTCTTCTCTATTCTCTGTGATTGTCTCAATCCTTGAATGAGACATCAAACTCATGTCTTATTTTATGAAAGATTGGCTTTTGTAATATATTCCCTAGAAAGATCCAAAAGCTCCATGAAGATGATGAGATTGTTGAGGATGCAATATGTTGTTCGATGAGATGGGAAGTTGAGCCAATGGTTCTCTGTATAAGAAACAAAGATTATTAAAGCAAATCAGGAGCTAGTCTTGGTTTATAGACATTGATTGATTGTCTTGAGATTGTTTCTTCTTACCTTAATGACATTGGTGTTGAAGGTGGAGCAGGATTAAACAACTCGACATCATGTTGTGTTTGTGTTGTTCCAGTTTTGCCAGATGTCTCGTTTTCCTCGTTTTGTTCAATATCCAAGCCACCAAATGACCCTGCAGAGATTATTGAAATCATGTCAAAACAAAGATCAAGAGACTTGTGACATAAACATAGAGTTATGAAAGATGAAGCAAAAAGACTAACCATTTTTTCTACCAAATGAATTCTTACATCCTTCACATCTACAATTTATGGAACAACCGATTCCGCTCTGTAGGATCCACAGAGACAAAGGTATCAGAAAGAAGTCCAATGAAGAGTTAATGTGTTATGAAATATAATGACGATGTAAGGAAAAAAAACCTGATAGCATTCACAATATTTCTTTAGACAGTTTGATTTCTTGCAGTTACAACCTCGTTTGTGTCGCGCTGAAGCTGGAGTTTTGCTTTCATCATCACCAACTTCCATGATGGAATCAGAGTTTCTGATGACTTTAGGAGCAAATGCTAGCGGATTGCGGGATTCAATCTGTTTGCGAGTAGCCAGGACAACGTCTTTATGGATAGGTTTATTGAAGCAATCTACACATGAACATGGCTCTATGCAATAAACTCCAGCAGCAAAACATTCACAGTAACTACAAAGAGAAACATCAAAAGAGACTCAACAAAAAGATACTTCAAGCAACCTAAAGGTTAAAGAAGTTATGGAGTATTCATCTTACAGCTTTAAACACTTAGATTTTTTGCAGTTGCATCGTTTACACGACGACTCGCCTTCTCCTCCTTGTTCAAACTTACGCCTGCACATTTTAGGATAACTAGATTATTAACAACAGAAAACAATTTTCCATATATTTGTTTGCAAGTCTCAAGAAGAACTTGCCTTTTCTTTTTAGGGATGTTTTGATTTAGTTCTAATAAAGCTGAAGACTTAGGACCTTCTTCTACACGTTGACCTGCAACTTCACCGGTTTCATTATCTCTCACAATGTCGTGCCAGTGAAGAACCGGAATGGTAGAACCTTGTAAACCCACTTTTACGTTTCCGAAAGATGAGTACTCATTACTAACATTGCTGTCTTAAGAGGAAAATGCAATGGCATTGAGATGCATACCAATGCTAGGTGCTACACATATGGATGAAGATTCGCCCAATGTTTGCGTATTATTCCCCGGTATCTCAACGTCTAAACAACGTCTTCTCACTCCATGGTGCAAGATCGAAAGAGCCTGTCCCACACACACACAAAAATGAAATGAACAATCAAGAACCAAAGTTAAAGTAATATTCTCAAAACGTTCACTTACATCTGAAGCCTCAGAGTCATTGTTGGCTCCAACGCTCGGGTTAGCATCCTCCAATGTTGAGATTGGACCACCAGAGAAACGTGTTTCAGAGTTTGATGTTCTCTGCATTAAGCATCTAAAAGCCTCTGAATCATTAGGCGATCCATTAATAAACATTTCTGATTCTGCAATCAAAGTTTCCCAATCCGGAGTTTCACTTTTCGCTTTAACATTATCACAACACATCTTCTGCATATCCATTCCACCATCTTCACAAGAACCATTTTCTCCTGTATCATTGACAACTTTAGGAGTAGTGTCATTCTTGAGCATATATTGTGACCGTTCGATTCCGACTAAAGCTTCTTTTTTGTTAGAAATAGAGTCATCTTTCGAAGGATTAGAAGAGTCATTGTGACTGCAAAAAATAAACATTCCCAATTAAGAAGAAAATTATCATTAAGATAGTAATTAATGAAGACGAAGGGACTTAGATTGTTACCTTCTGAAACAAGATTCTGAGTGAGAAGCAGCATGAGGAGAAGTGAAAACAGAAGGAGGAGATGAGAAACTTAGAGAGCTTAAAGTTTGACCGATTGATATGGATTTGACAGTTTTGATTGGAGACAAACTATTTATGTAATTGAACACCGGAGAATTCTGCATTGCCACAAAAAACTTGATCTCAAACTCCAAATTCAATTCTAAGAAACGGTTACATATTTAAAAAAACAGTGCTACAATCGTCAAAGCATCTTCTCTGGAATTCGATATAATTAATTGAAAACATGATAAATATTGAATCTTTTAACTAATTTAGAGAAGGGTCTTGTACAAAGTAAATCATACGATTCTAAACGGGAACAGAGGAAACAAAAAAGGAAGGAACTTTGATAGAAACAAGAAATGAGTAATGAAGAAAAACCTCGACTTTGAGTTTAGAAACTGGAAATCCGGTTTGGGTAAGAGTTTTTTGGGGTGTATCCATTTTCTTACAAAACAATATCACTTACACATTCCCTCTCTCTCTATAACTCTGTATTTTCTCTCTCTTTAAGGGATTGAAGAAGGAGAGAGAGGCAGGAAGATGAGGATTTTCTCGTGGATAGTCTAAACCAAGTCCAAGAGAAGCCACTGCAACAACAAAATGTCGTTATTTGACCCCAATACTTGTCTCTCTTTCTCTTTCTTTATGTTTACTATAAATACATGCAATACACCTCTTTATCAACGTATCTCTTCACTTTCTTTTGTTTGTAAAAATCTTATTAGGGACATAGTAAATATCGATTTTGTTTTTTGCTTTTAATAAAGTAACGGACATTACCTTGATATTTGCATTTTTTTCTTTTTCTTCTTGTAACGGCAGTCATTTACTGTTTCCTTCTCTGCTTTTGTTTTGTTTGCATACGAAAATCCTCCTTTTTCTTTAATTTTGTTTATTTAATTATTTCGTATACAGACTCCGTTGACTACTTGTCATATATCGATTAATTGTTTTTTTAATAACTTATTTGACTGTATCAACAATGATTTGTTAAGATACCTAAATGTTTATCACATTATTTGACTTTGTTAAGTTATGATGTTCTTCTTTTTCCAAAAAATTATATCACCAACCCTTTTATACATGGGAAACAAGGCTGTATAACCATAATTTTTTTATAAATTAACTGAGTAACCATAATAGCAAGTGGACATGATATTTTGTATCTCTTCTACAGTATTACCAAAACTGCCCTGAAATTATTTATCCCATAACCCCAACCTCTCTCTCTTCCCAAAGACAACTAGACGCAGAGATCATTCTGCCTTCTCCAACAAATTCCCAATTCCTCTTTCTTGGCAGCGGATGAATCCATCCAATAATCAATCATCTGTGATTGTCTTTCTCCCTCATCGTAACACCTCGCCAACCTCTATGTTCCTCTCAATCACCGATAAACAGTGGAAGTTTTGTATTTGGAGGCAAGATTTCAAGGGTTATTTGGATTGACAGTTCGAGAAGGATTTAAGATTCGATTTGGAATTGAATCGTCTTGTGTGTGGTGGATCTGCCTTCATTACTTGCTTTCCATTTACATGAATCTCCTGATTGCTAAGGCATTTATATATCCATCTATTGGTCTTGTGGTCCCACTTAAAACCCTACTTGAAGACCTGCTTTGTTGAGGAAATCTAATTTTAAATACAACAAACAACAATATAGTAATAGAAACATAGATCTTCTACCTAATATCAATGGGAATAACATATGAGAGAGACCAGACTGTAGAACCACGAGATAGACGACTACTTTTGTCAATTAAATAGAATAGTACTTTGTTTGCTTTTGCCTTAGTAGTCGCCACTGAAAACATTTGGTAACTTGATGACGGTTCAGACAAGCTTACAGTTTCCCTCTTTCAAGTACATCACCATAAACTATTAGAGTATTAGCCTGTACGAGAAAATCTTGTTTTGTTGGAGTTTAAATTCAAGTAGAACAATTATAGAATATGTGTACAAGCCTTAGTTCTTAATACTTTGGCAATTCTGATGACAAAATCTGAAATTTAATTAAGATATCTTTGTCTATGTTATAGATGGAACGCTTCCAAGAGTGACAAATCATTGCTCATAATCCTAGGTCACGGTGAAGCTACGTCACAAGCAAAAGAAGAGGTCGCACGTTTGAGGGTAGAAAAGTCAAAACATCAAAGTATTGGTTATATTCTTTTTCATAATGGCTATATTCTTCGTTTATTTCTCCAATATAATCATCTCACTAATTAACCATTTATACACTGGCATTCAATTTATGGAGAAATATATTTATTTGTACTCGATGAATGTATTTATGCGATGGATGAGAGAAAAACAATTAATTATCTCGTAAGAATCGAGGTTGCATGGAAACTCCATTTTATGACGTTTCACGCTTCGGAATCGGAATCGGAATCTCTTGGAATCGTCGTGGAATCGCGATTCCAAAAATTACCATTTTGGAAACGCCTTGGAAGCGTCTGATTCCAATTTGGAAGCGCCTTGGAAGCGTGATTCCATTTTGGAATCGCGATGGAAACTTCTTTTCATTTTGGATGATAAAAATTAAATATTAGAAAACTTAAAAAAGTTTGATATTTTTATAACTTAAAGAGAAAAACCCCTAAAAAAATATGAATCACATCTCTAGTCACTAAGAAGTAAGAACGATTATGATTTCGCTCACAATCTCTGTAGAAGGACTTTTTAAGTTTCCAATATATCTCTCGACAATTTCGTAGAAGAACATGATATATTTCATACTATATGTAATGAAACTATTCTTGAAAGATATGAGTTTGAAGATCTTTTCCTCGACAAACAAGAGTTAGGAAGCAATTTTATTTGATGGAGCAAATGAAAACCAACATGAATATGATAGTCTAAATCCTTGATTTTAGTACTATGAGTTGTTTATTCTAGTTAAGTTACTTAATACTTTTATGTATTAGATTTATGATCCAATTTGTAAACGAAGTTTTTCATTTGGTTTAGTTCTGAATGTTAAAAAATATTTATATATATATTTGATTTAGTTTTACGCTTCCAAAACGTACCCGCTTCCTAAATTTTTCAAAAAAATCGCTTCCGCGTTTCCGAACGTTTCGCTTCCACGTACCCGTTTCCGATTCCATGCAACATAGGTAAGAATACATGAAAAGAAAAGTCCATTAATGGCATATTACTAATAGTATTAAATTAATAATATTAGAAGCGAAGAATGAAAAGAAACACGTTACATATTACAACTTACAAGGCCTTTTAAACTGGAGATTTGTAATTAATCAAAGATATTGCCGCTAAAACTGCTAAATCACGAAAGCACTAATGAGTAGATCTGGGCACATATACATGTTACTCATTGTTTATACGTTATCCGGCTCGTATCCGTCCTAAACAAAAAAGTATCCATAACTTCCGAGTCGGATAAAAGGTACTATATGCCGGATTGGGGTCGGTTTCAGTAAAAAAACTATATGTTTGTTTCCTCTTTTTGCAATGACTTCTCCATTTTTTTGTTACATTAATTTATATCGATAAATTATATTATAATAATGCGGATAAGAATATATGGGTTAGGTACCCAGAGAATCAACGGTTTTTTACCGGATATCCGTTTAATAAGGTATCCGATTTTTGCTAGTCGGATAAGGATAATTTTTTTCCAATACCCGTTAGGGTCGGATCGGGTCACGAATACTCCAAAATATACCCATCTCATGCCCATGCCTACTAATGAGCAATCATGACCATTTAAATTGAAATTAATTGGTCAATTATTGGTATTAGTAGTAGTGATAAATATGATTTAATACTTCTTGGAATAGTAATCTTTTAAATGTAATGTTGGGAGAAAATTAAGCCTTTTTTATGTGCATGGAATAATACTACCACATCTCTCTTTTTTAACCTAAAATCTCTTTTTCGTTATTTTTTAGGGAAATTTGCTAAGTTGATTCACATTGAAATGTGAGTTGCCCCAATGATTTTTATACATATAATGCTTTGTCCCATTAACTTTGATAATTCTGAAATCCAATTTTACTCTTAGATATTAGTAAAAATGAATTATTTTAAATATCTTATAAATGAATAATTGAGTTTTGGAATTTCCATTAAATGGAAGAATATTTACATTTTTTTTTAACAAACAGAAAATAAGGACAATACTATTTAAAATATTTAAAAGAAATACAATTTCTCTCTCGTCTTTGTTGTGATCATATGCCTTGTTTGAAAACGCGGCCTCGCAGCAAAATCGGTTTGAAAATCGGAACCGTTTGCAAAAGGTTCATTTTCTTCTCATTTTAATTTCAAACTAAGTTAATATACCCTAGATCTATGAGGTTTAGGTGTAAATAACAAAAAAATGTCAAACTATATGAAAAATATTGAATAGCTGTCGGTAATTAGGATTGCGGGATCGTGGATTTGGTAAAAAAGATGGACATAAAACTACTTGTTTGCCCTTCATTAAAAATAACTAAAAGATGATCCAAAATACCCTCGATGTTTGAACCCAAGATTTAAGGATAATAACAACATTCCTTACCACTGAACCATGGTCATTTACAATGTATACTTGCTATGAGTATTTATATAAATGTATATAAAAACTAAAAACATTAAAACTAATCCCCGATTAATCCCCGTTTACTCCATGATTAATTGATTAGGCGTTAGACCTTGCACGAGCGTCCAATTAACGCCTAACGAGTTTTTGTACATTGATCATATGGCTCTCAATCTGTATCAATGTCTTTTGAACATAGCAAGGAAGACCCATTTTATTTTTCTTCGTAAGTACATTTTCTTACCTTTTCCGACAAGAATTAGTCATCAGACTCTTTAGTTCAGAGCTACTCATGATAAGAAATATGAGTGAATGATAGATACATACATCAAGTTCCAAAGAATTTGTCAAAGAGTACATTGTTATAACTTCTTGTAAATACAACAGTGCCAACTATTTATGAGTCAGAGCAAAAGAGAAGTTGAGTTTACTATTTCTTTGAAGGAAAAGCTATCGGATATTAGTGTAGCTTCTATTTGTTTTGACTGTATTTCTTTGTCATTTTATTTTTTTAACTTTAATCAACTAATATTATGTAGGGTAATTATGTATAATTTGAAATTTATTTGAGTAAAAAAATAAGAATTTTCGATGTATATACTATATCGACACTATCTACTTGAATACATGCATGATTGTTTTAAGTAGTTGGATTATACAAGTTTATAGAAATTCGAATGATTGTTAACTGATTGGATCATACGGGATGCATGTAATCAGTGCCGGCTTAGAGGGGAGGTCAAGTGGTGCACTGCCTATGGGCCCCACTTCCTCCCCTCATATTTAGGAGCCACATTTTTTATTTTAAAAAATAAATAAATATAAATTAACAAAAAATTAAATAAAAAAGAAATAAAAAGGCCTATAACTTTTTTTCTAAAATATATTTTCCGTTGTTTACGAAAATATATATTAAAAAAATTTTAGATAGCAAAAAATCTTTAAAAACTAAGTTTAAAGGTCCAAATTTTTTTTTTTGCCTTGGACCCATAAAATTTTTGAGCCGGTCCTGCATGTAATCCAAGGTCCAACTAAAAATTAACCAACGAACAAAATATTTTTCGTTTAATACAACGTAACTGTCACATCCGGAAGATTCTATTTACTTATTTAGCATATATGGCCTCAAGAGATTTGACGAAACACATATGTTACTCGATCAAGTCAGTACTATCGACATCACGTGAAATTAGCTGAAAGCACTCCACAAACGATCATCCAACATCTCACGTCTAACGTGACTAATTCAATATCAATTAATTAACTTTGTATACCCGTATCATATAGGGCATAATCGTTTTACAGCCGCAGTGGCTTGCGGCTGCATCATGCGGCTAAATGTTGTTCGTTTGTCTGCCGCAAGTACCTGCGGTCAGACGCTATGGCTAGACGCTGCGTCTTACGTCACGAATTTTAACCGCAAAAAAATTCAGCGTCTCGTTTAAAATTTAGCGTCGCGGTTAAAATTTCAGACGCAATCGCATCGGCAGACAAACGAACAACGATTAGATGTTGCGACTGTCACACGAACAACAATCGTACCATCTGGCCGCATATGGCAGACAAACAAACATGCCTATAATTTCTACAAAAAAAATATCATATAACTTTGCACAATGAAGGGGATGGCCAACATTGGGTCCAGAATATCCAAACCAAATATATAGTTATAATTCTAAATGTGGGTAACTTTGGACACCCAATTAAATATTCTCTCATAAGCATCCAATTTTTCCATATAGAACGTATTTCTTTCAGTTTCACTTAAACTGCATAATCGATGACATTTCTATGTATTGTATACATTATATAGGATTCATACTTACGTTATCGATATCTCACTAGAACCGATTTTTTTCTGTTTTGCTAAATCTTATTATATAAATGAGACTTCCATCGACGAGAGCGCAACACGTAAGCAAAATTGTAACTCATGAGATCATGACACGTGTCTAATATTGATCAAGATGATGACATGTGTTAAATATTAAAATAAATTAAGAAAAGGTAAAATTAAAAACGGAAAAGATATAAAATTATTGTTAAGTAACTAACCAAATTGTAAAAATGATAATTTCTATAGAAAAAATGAAAAACACACAAAATAATTGCTAAGCAACTAACCAAATTATAAAAAAAGGAAAATTATTAATAGTCCAAATTAATTAGACAACAATAAATATTTTAGTAGTGTAAACTAATTATAAAAAATAAATAAAATTTCTAATAGCATAAACTAATTATAAAAAAACTATTAAAAATCAAAAAAATATAAGTCGTAAACAAAGATAGAGAGACAATATAAATAGAAAACGATAATTTAGAGAGAATATCAATCGTAAAAAATAATAAAAAAAGATAGAAAGAACATAAAAAAAAGAATGATAAAATAATAGAATATATAAACATAAAATAATTAGAAAAGGTATAGATAGTTATATTTAAAAGTTTCAGATATCCACAACTATGTCAAAGAACATAAAAAACTTTAAACACACATTTCAAACATACGTAACTATAAAATTTTATAAAAAATGAAATTTTTCTACTTAAGACAGTATTTGTCATTTTTATGTTTTTAAAAAGAAAATTATATGAAATAAAAATTATACAAGTTACGAAGATAATAACAATATATTTACTATTAAAATAATTTTATAGGTTTTATGAGATTATTACCATTGCATTTTTTTTTAATTTAACTTTACATTATTTATATTTTTAACGATTTTATCACATAACTATTATATATGCATTATGGATAAAAATATAGTTTTTCTTTGTTATTAGAAATATGAGTTGAATTACATTTATCTATATATATATATATATGATCCACATGATATGAAATAAAACATGCAAATTTAGATAAAAGTTTTACATCTAATGATTTAAGATCCATGTTCAAATAGTATTTCAAAATATTTTAGTAATTCAACGGGTTATTAATTAAAATTAAAATATTTTTATGAATAATTTTTAATATGATTATCCGCGTATTAACGCGAGCCTTAATCTAGTAGTAAATATTTATTAGAAAAGAAAATGTTCAGATTTTCTAAAATGTTACCAATTTGAAACCTATCTAAATAGTTCCATGCAAAAAGAAGAAGAAGCGTACTCAGATATGAGATCGATCGATTTAGCAGTGAAGCTAATGGTACATGTGGAAAACAGATAAACATTAACGAGAGTGATGGTTTGGACGATTCTGAACCGCCAACATCCTATCCCGTGCTCGAAGAGCTCCCTTCAAACCGATTTTGTTCATGTTGCATGGTGATTGAATTCCGGAAAATGCATGTTAGTAATCCAAAAAATATATATTTTCCAAATACTCTTTTTAGTTCTTTTTATTGTTCTCCAATTATATTATTTTCTTTTATAAAAAAATATTAAGCTCTTCTACTTTTTCATATCAGTTTGTACATGGTATTCGACTACATTTAATTTATTGTTTAAAATCTGGTTTCTTGTTTTTTATTAATATATCTGATTGTTAGCATCCGTATTAATATTGAACTTACAGTTGTGTACATGTTTCACTGTACGTTGGTCAAATTAACATGCAGCTGAGTGTTGTTATATAGAGATTGATCAGGTGTAATCATACTTCATTATTTTTCACCGGCAAATGATATATTGTAAAGAACTTAGCTATACATTTTTCAAAAAAAAAAAAACTTAGCTATACATTCGACTGATTTTAACAAAAGAACAATAGTATATTTTAGTATAAATAATACTATGTTTGGATAAGAAGAATCAAAAGTACTGCTTCTAGCAAAAGAGGCTCCATGCGCAAAATTATAATGTCGACGACTCTACATTCATGCTGCTGCCTCTCTGTCACGTGACATCAAAAACATAAAACTATGCATTTTTCTTAAGAGTATCTCCAAGAGATTAGCTATTATATGAACTATTTGTGCATGTCAGGTTGTTTATTAACGGAATATTGATAAATTAATTAAGAAAATCACTGTTAAATGTTTTAGTCAATTAAAGATCATCTTGCTTACTACAAATGGCCATAGGAAAAGACAACGTACCAAAGTCATCATTTAGCCTTTGTGTTTGTATCTTAGAATCTCAATCCCTTTTGTTACCTCTTACCTCCTGTTGTTATCCATTTATACATAAGAATTTATTCATTATCCAAATTTTATGTGATTTAAATTAAAAACTTATAATCCATTGTACGATCCTTCAATCACATCTATTCCCATATAATTTGGCTTTTGAATAAGCAACTGTTATTTATTTGTTTATGTCAAAATCAAGACTGGCTTTATAACTTAGATTTAACTTGTATGTAATGAAAATGAATTCACGTCTTTGATCATTTTGGTAAAAACCATAATGTATAACCTCTTTAAATTATTATTGTTTTAGTTCTTGAATTTGGTAATCATGTTTTATTAATATCATGACCATTTTCCTAAAATTGGTCACATATAACGTATTGGTTTGTGTTAATATTGTAGATGCATTACTATTCAGGTTAAAATTTACATAATGCATAGTATAGATATTTTTTTTTACTGATATCATATTTACCAATGATGTACAAATAAGCAAATATACGATCCCACTAAAATCTTGATTGTGCGTGAAGTTTCATTTTTAGCATTTAAGAGAGTAGCAATATAGTGTTGAAATCTATATATTTCCTATTTATATTCTCCATGTATCACTCATATTCGAACCTAAGCATTTTGTAGGATGTCAAGAACGAATATTTCAAGAAGAAAGTGTACAGATTAGAGCAAATGTTAAAAACAACAAAAAACTCAGAACAAACGATGTGTTATTTGGATTTTCAAAGTGAAGTTTGCTTTAGCGACAATAATCGGACCTTGGACAAGTATGAAACGACAAATGCATTTCTTTCATTGCATTGTATATACATTGTCGTCTGTCCATTTCTCTTTACATCTATATATATTAGATTAGGACCCGCATAATATGCGGGAGTTAGATACTAAAATTAATTATTTGTATTTGATTTTTTGTATTCTAAATTAAAATCATGTTTAATAAGAACTAACAATTATGTTAACTTTGAGTTTACAAAAAAAGTAGAAATTGGTTCAAATCATCCATAAATCCAAAAATAATCCCTCTAAATGATAAAAGATTCCAAAAGGATATTTGAAATTTTATATAATTTAAAATTGGATTTGTTTGATTATAAACATCAATCTTATTCTTTCAATTTTTCACATTTTAAATCTTACATAGATATTTTATTTTTTATTTTAAAATTTCCCGTTTCTAAGTTTCTATTTATCTAACCTTTTTGATTTAGTTTCCATTAAAAAATGAAAATTATACTTTTAAAACCAACTAGGTGACTTGCCCGCACCCTGTGCGGAAATGAATATTATATAACAAAATTTATAAATAAAATCATAAAACATTATAAATGATAAATTATGTAAATTTAAAATTTAATAATGTATAGAAAAGAAAGAAAATGATTTTCATTGGTAATAACAATGAAATACTAAATTATAATAAAACGGAAGACAAAACTCGAAAAGTTACTGAATGTTTTGAAATACTTCTTTGTAGACGACATTCATAGTTTTCTTCTGCACTTTTCCATCTTTGTCGGTGATTAATATTTTTAACCCACTCCTAGATTTTACCCTAGATAGGGCAACATAAAGCTGTCCATGAGAGAATACGGGTTTAGGTAGAAACAAACCAACGTTTTTGAGCGTTTGTCCTTGACTTTTGTTTATGGTGATTGCAAAAGCTAGAGTCACTGGAAATTGCATGCGCCGCATTCTGAAAGGAAACTTTGTTTCTGGTGGGGTGACAGACATCCTAGGAATTAAAACTTTTTCGCCTGGTTTATCATTTGCTGTAATGATTCTACCCTCAATCACATGACGTGCCAATTGAGTAACTATAAGCCTAGTCCCATTGCATAACCCTCCTTTAGGATCAATGTTACGAAGACACATGATATGAGCACCAACCTTTAATTTCAAACAGTGCTTAGGCATTCCACCCAATTTGACGCTGTTCAAAAACTCTGTGGGATACACAAAATCATCATCGGGGTCAATATTTGAAGGATCAATGCTATCAGAGCTTAGGTAGACTTTATCATCACCTGCGTTAATGGAAAAATAGGATTTCAGCGCTTTTAGATTTTGAAATTAAAATGATTCTTACCTTAAAATAAACAGTCAAGAACTTATTTACCTGATAATCTTGAAAGCATATAATCATTGATCTGATCAACATCGTCATTTGTAGGACTCAGTATCGCCCTGTGTTTATAAAAATCAGTATCACCTAAACTACCAAATGACTGTCCGTAAACTTCAGTCACTATAGTTTTGATCGGATCTCCGCAATCAGTTATCAACAGATCTTCAGGGATGTCGATCTCCGTTTCTCCGTCATTTGGGAGGTTGATCTTTCCATCACCAATATCCAAAATCCATGTGGAGAAAGCTTTAAGTTCTTTAGCATCGTCTTCACTAAGTCCAACTAGTAATCTCATGTTTTTTGTAAGCTTTATAACTTTGCAGTTTTCCCAAAGGTATGACGAAATTATAGTTGCCAATACAGTTTCTGCTCTCCCACCTCCAGTAATAACTGGCAGAATCTGTCTAAAATCACCGCCAAAAACAACAACCTTGCCTCCAAACGGCTTTTCCTCGTCCATTATATCGCGTAAGCTACGATCTAAAGTTTCGAAGCAGTGCTTGCTCATAATAGGAGCTTCATCCCATACTATAAGCTTTGCTTGTTTAATTAATTCTGCTTTATCTGAACCTGGAGTCATATTGCAAGTGGTGAACTCGTCTGGATTAATTGGAATTCCAAATCTTGAATGGGCTGTTCTGCCACCTTCCAACAATAACGCTGCAATCCCACTTGATGTTGTGTTAACAACTATATCAGCTCTGGATCGAAGTGCAGCTGATAGTATACTCCATAAGAAGGTTTTTCCAGTTCCTCCAAAACCATACACGAAAAACATCCCACCTCTATCATTGAGGACTGCATCCAAAATCTCTTCATATACAGCTTTCTGCTCATTTGTTAACATTCCATGCAATCTCTCGTGCTCTTTTCGTTGATCTTCATGGTTGTAGTTAAGCTCATCATCTACAAAATGGTTGCCATTGTAATTGCAAAAATCATCGGGCTTTGGCATTTCTTTCCATTTGGCTAGTGAACGTCCATTGCTAAGCAACGTATCTTGGATTTTTAACAGAGCAATGTTTTTGATCTGTTCGGGTGACAAACTAAGATCTGCAAAATTATAAATCAAGAAAATTAAGTACGTAAAAATGATATATTAATTTTGCTATAAATAATACTAAAATTTGAGATTATGAAACATACTTGGATTTTCATTGTCTCTTCTCAGATTGAAAAGAATGTCTTCGGTTAAGTATTCCCAAGTAGCATCCCATACAACATGAGGTAATGTTAAACATTCTGCGATCAACATTATGGCAAAGTACTTTCGTAGATATCGTCCTGAGGACCAAGTACTTGCTTCCTTGATGCCTTCTATGTATTCTTTATCATCATCCAACAATCCTAACTTGTAGCAAGCATCTTTGAAGGTAGGACAAACAACAGTTTCTACTGTTCTTATGTCCTCATAAGAAGTTGGTCCTCTGACACTATTAAGCAAAAGTCTCAAATAATATAACTCATCACAAGCTGGATGCACATGAGCAATTCGTCCAATTGCAAAACCTCTTATCCTTGGTTTCCATATCCTAAGTTTTGCGTACCAAACAAATTTTGTAGGAAATTCTGAATACGGGAGATTTCTTGCCTGCTCATAAATCTTGCATGCATCCATCCAAGCTAGAAACATAGACTGGCTGACTTTGGTACGATTAAGTACACTCTCAACAGGTTCATCTTGGTCATAAAAAACCATTTGCTGATTTGGCATATGGAAGCCTAGAAATGTAATATTATATATATATATATATATACTAAATTGATTAGAATTAATGTTACATACATGAATCGGAACTTCTTGGCTTGCTCACTTTTTGGATTGAATTTGATTTGAGTGGCATTAAATGAGTTAGAAATGTAGATACCTAAAAAATAAATATGATAAGTAGTATTTGTGTTAATAGGAAGGGGGATGAAAAAAATTCATACGTGATATAAATATTTTTTTACCTTTATAGTCTTTGATGCAAACAAATCGAAGAATGCATACAACAACTTCTTTGTTGTTTTGTTCAGTGTAGTCAATGACCATTTTACCAAATTCTTCCCATAAAGTACATTTCAAACGGACATCACTGCATATTTTAATTGGGTTTAAAATGTATGAATATCAAATCCATTGATGACATATGAAGTATATTTCTTACGGTGCATCTCGTAGCTCGATGTCGACCTTTGTGGTGGTGGTATTCTTTCCATTTTGCTTTATCTTCTCGCTGGGTCCAACATTCAATATTTGACCAATAACATCTGTATTATGATTATAAAGGTCAAACTATTGTAAATTATGAAAACAAATATACGAAGTAGTTTGATAAGTAGTGATGGCCTTACCAATCAATACATCTTTGTTTAGACGTCCATCTTTAATGTCTTGAAAGTCGGCGAAGTACTTTTCGGGAAATGATACGATAGATTCTTCAACAACTTTGATGGCGGATGTTCGAATCACCAGAATCTTGTGAAAGAGTGGGCTGGTCCTGTAGTCGCCACAATAGTCCTTGAGATGGAAAGCTTTGATTGTTATTGTGATACCTTGCTTAAGATCTTTTATGACATTTTGATACTTTTTAATCATATCATCTTCAATGGTTGCGTGGATCCTTGTTCCCTGTAAAAAAAAAAGAGTAAGAAAAACGATACATAAATGAAAAATAAGTTATCAAAGAAGGAAAAAACCTCACCATAATAAACATGTGTAAGTGGTCGTAAAAATATTATAACATAACGTTTTCTTATAACATCGCAAGATATGATAAAAAAATACAATCGAATGTATTGAATAGCTTATCAAAATATCATTGAGCTGAATGTATCGAATGTATTATAACAACCGAATGTATTGAATAAAATATTGTAATTGAATAAAATATTGTAAATGATCATTAATTGACTGGACCGATATTCATGGAACTAAAGTATATATTTACATGATTTGAATAACTAACCTCTTCATCAACCAAAACCATCTCACTAGAATTGCCTGATTTTCCTCTCGATTTCCACAACACAATAATATGGGCTTTGATTCTTTGTTTCTCTGAAGAGGAAAGAAGATTGTTAAAAAGCACAAATGGAGGGGTTTGTTTAACTATGATAGACATTATGATAGTAGGTGAGAATGAAAGTAAAGTTGTTTGATCGAGTTATTAGGTACATGATTAATTTATATAGATCATGAGAAGTTGAAAGAACGTAATCTTTTTAAAATATTTTATGGGAATATATTTTGGATATGCTATTTAGTTAACAAACAAAATCTTTTATAGTTAAAGATCTTTTAATGTATTATGTAAACATTCGATTAAAGATTCCAAAAGATTTTTTAGTATATTACGTACACAAAGATCTTATGGTATATTACGTACAAATTTGATTTAGCAAAAATATTCCGAACATTACTTACATATTTTTCTCTAGATGCGGGATTTCTAGAGATTTTTTAGTATATTACGTACACAAAGATATTTTAGTATATTCTTTACAAATTTGTTTTACCTGATTAATGGGCCATTGATACGAAATTATTCTAAGCCTGATTAGATCATTAGATTATTTTAGTATATTAAAAACCTATAATTCTTTTACAAAAAATTTGTTTAATTAGCTAACTATGCCATGTCATATTTTTCATAAGGCCATGTCATCATTTTTGTGCCACGTCATAGTTTTCACCCAATCAAATTATAACGTTTAATGATTCTAAATAATTCGACTTCGCTTTTAATAGGAAAGGGGATACATAAATATTGTTATTCTTTCATTTTATTACCTTTTAAATCTTACATAGATTTTCTATTTTTAAAATTTTCATTTTCTAAATTTTTGTTTCTCTAAGATTTAATAGTTTCCATTTTTGAAAACAGAAAGTATACTTTTTAAATCAATACATAAATAGTATTTTTAATATCTGACATGTCAAATTCTAATTAATTAGTTGCTACGTGTCACGATCTAATGAGTTACGATTGGTGCGCATCCAACTTTATATATAGATAATGTAAAAGTAAGGTAATGTGCCTTTTTGTTGAAGTATTAATCTTTTTTAGATTTAACACTTTTCCTATTTTAATAATTTACATTTTGACATATATAGTTTTTGGTTTGGCTTTAAGAAATATGTTAATTAAACACTAAAAATTATGTTACCGTACCTTTTTTTGTTGTTTAACTTAATGGTATCTATATTTTTTTTAAACAATTTACATTAGAGTTTAATTTGTTTGTTTGAAATATCTTAATTAAACAATAAGAAAATATGTTAATGTGTCTTTATTTGATTGGTTTAACATAATTGTAATATTTTGACACATGTCATCATCTCGATTGATATTAGACACATGTCACCATCTAATGAGTTACAATTTTGAAGAACTCTCCTTTATATAATAAAATATATATATGCATGTATCATTAAATTATGATTGACTGTTTTGATTGACCTTGGACTTTGCAACACTCTCTCTTTGCTTTTATTTTTTAAGTAAACACTAAACGATTGAAATGGAGGTATTAGACTCTTTTATCTTTTGACTTCCGTACTTATGAAGTATACTTAACAAATAAAGGTTTGATTCATCTTCACCTTTTTCATATGTTTCTTTTTTATATTTCTTTCCCCGGAAGTCGTGGCACGCCGTTTTATTATAGTTTGGGTTTTATGTATCTTTAGCATCCAAAATTAATGGGATTATTCTTCAACATTGTAAATGGTCAATTGTGAAACAAAATTCAAATTTTATCTGTCTAACTATTATTCTCTCTTCAACGTAGTTTATTTATTTTATCTGGGGTAGAAATAGAATTGATGTCATCAACTCGTATTAAAGAAAAACTACGGATGAAATTTAGTAGTTGAGAAATTCACTTTAGGATTGGTAAACGAGGTTTAAGGTCTTCTATTGCGATTTCGGTTATGAGTATTGTAGACATTTTAAATGCCAAGAATATCCAACTCTTTCATAATAAGCCCAAAAAATAGTTTGGATTTCCATCCGAGATTCCTGCTATTAAAAACAAAAACCTTTTCCTAATAAATTACTACTCTTTTCCTTTCACAATGTACAGAAAATGATAAATATCACTACCTAATTTTTTATCCATTCATGAATCATAATGATACCTTGATAGTTGGTTTTTAGATTGGTAAAGTATTAAAATCCTCTAAAGGATGCAGGTTTGATATTCCATCACAAGTAAGGCCCATTTCATAGATTGGGCTTTATGTAAACGTTAAATGGGGTAGCACAAAGTTGCCCTCTAGATTCTTAACGTATAAACTCAGACGTCAAACCAGTTTTTTTTTTATAAAAACAAATCTGGTTTTCTATGCTACATACGTAACGTGAGGACAAACAACAGATATATGTGTATTGATACATACTGCATACAAACCACAAAACAGAAATATATGTATCAAGCGTGTAACCAATTGTTTTCCAGGTTGTTAAAAAAAAAAGGAGCATTACTGTCTAAAAATGCCTTAATAGTCTAGTGGTTTGATATAGTTATAGCAAGCTTTTGGTGATGAATTTGAAGCTCAGAACAAGAAATGGGACAACAAAAATAAATTTGGCTTTAGGCAGCCCATCACTTAAGGTCAGGCCTGATGTTTCATGTGCAAAAGTTTTAACACCGCCATGTACAAGAAGTGATTAGCTATAGGCCAATTTGTGATGGGTCTTTCATCGATTTCTTCCTTTGACGAATATTTTTTCTCTTTCATGTGAATTTACTCAGTGAATGAGCTTTAAGTTTAACGAAGGACTTAAAAGCTTAGTGAGAATAGTTTAAATAGAACTTAATCGTTTAGGATTATTTTGAATGTTTTAAGATTATTTTGCAGAAATTATATTCAATTTTAAGTTGAAAATTCATGTACATGAGTACATCCGGCATAACGTATAAACTAAACTATTATTAGTGATCAATGTCATCATCGTGACTGCGAATAAAACTTTTAAAAGAGAATCCATTAAGTGTTTTTGTTGTTTTAAATTGAAATATTATCTGTAAAGCATAATAAATGGAAGAGGCGACAAAGTCGTAAATTCGTAAATATAGATACAGAGTCACTACAAAAAAAAGTCAAATTGTATCACTTAAATTGTATCAAAAAATTAAACGATACACTTTTAAATCACTAGTGATGTCAACCTTATCGCTTTCGTTTCACGACAAAACACAACGAACCAACGAATATTAGATGGTACCTAACCTTGTACGTATCGTACTCTTTCACTCCTTCTTTAATATATACTTCTTTTTTGTTATTAATTTTTTAATAATATTGTTATTATACCACAGGCTTATGGTTGAATTTCCCTTTCTACAAATGTTTGGATACAACCTTGAATTAATCATTTTAAACTACAACGTTAGAGTAGAGATTCAGATAATTTTTCCCAAAACTTTGTTCAATTTTCTATAAACAAATTCATCTGATTTCTTACCTAAATATTTATCCAAAGTTTTTATTTTTAATTTTAAATAATTAGTTTATGAGAAATTTTAAGTATTTTTTAAAAAATTAGTATTTAAATTTTGTATATTCATTTAATATATATGATATTTAAAATTAATAAATGAGATTTAGTATTATGATTGTTTGGAGACTGTACAAATATAGAAATAGCAAACTCCGGTGATGTTGCCGTTTTTGACAATTGACATTATTGGGGGAAATAAACAATTTGGTGGACGACATTATTTAAAAATCTAAGCAGTAATAAGCACCATAAACTTATAAAAACTTACTCCGAACTCCCAAGTGATATATTTTTACAAGTTACAACAACTTCGTAAAACCATATTTTTGAACCCACAAAAGCCATAATCGCTTGTCACGCGTTTAAGCCTCATGCCACAACCGGGTACGATGAACATGTTGCAACACCTGCCACAATCAATAAGAGAAAAAGATAGTTACACTACACATACTATATAAACCGAACCAAACCAAGTTTTTGTTCTCGGTTTTTACTTCATATTTGCTAAATTAACCAAGAGATTAATCGAAGGTGGTTAAAAACAACTTACCACACATGTTCTTCCCCATTTCCATCTTGAAATATCCACCGTCTCCCCAGTCACCTCCCCATGAGTTCTTTATAAGCCAGTACGGTACTCCTTCTTCAACTCCATAACCAACTGCTAACACAGCATGGTTTACATCCTGTTCCCACCAAATCCCCGGTTTATACACCAAATCAAAAATGACTTTAACCTTTTTGAATATGGTTTAGAGAAGAAAAACCTTACCATTGGAGTGTTTCCACAAGTAGTGCTAGTAAAAACTCCCTTCTTATAGAACCGGAATTCATGTACAACCTGAAATGCCACACTCACTGGCCTTACCAACCCGACGGCTTGCTTCAGTTCATCTTCTGCACCCTATATATTGGTCTTTTTATATATTAGTAGAGAATGAATCATTTGTGCAGCAGGTAATAAGAGTGAACTGAGTTATAGATGAGGCTTTTAATTACCAGGGTAATGTTAACAGAGTCGAGGACTCGTACACCGATGTTTTCAGCTGAAAATTTGCATCCACCGTCTATTCCATTGTAAGGATAAGCTTCCTCAGTGTCAAGGCCACCGTTGTATTTGATGTATTCAAAGGCTTGTGAAGGAAGTCCACCATGACAACCAAAGTTATTGAAAGTTCCAGCACAATCCACAAGTTGTTGCTCTGATAGAGATATTCCTTTTCCAAATGCTTGATGGTAAGCTGCCTCCAGAGCTCCTGTCGTGCTGAAGCGAAGTTGGATTATATGGTTTACATGATACATCAAGAAGAGATGGTTCAATATTCTTATCCATAGGCATTACCTGAATGTCCAACAAGATCCACAGTGTCCCTGATCTTTAACAGGGCTAACAATACCATCTTCTCTCCAATCTTTCTGCGTTTACACAATATGAGAAACTCAAACTTATTGTTTTTACTTTCCAACTACAAAAATGAGCAAGCACCAAAATTTCTATATAGAGAAGATCTAAAAGATAAAAAAAAACATGGTTCGTTCAAGACTGAACTTACTGTTTCTGGAAGTAGAGCTTTAGTAATCTTGTGGCTACCTTTTAAAGTGGCAGAGCAGTTTTGAGCAGCACCAAGACTATGTCTTTGAAACTCTTCCCATGTCAAATCAGCAAATTCTATAGAAATATTCATAAACATAAAACAAACATTTAACATATCTTAAACATCAAGCAACTAAACCATCAAGCAGAAGAATGTTTTAAAGCTAAGCTTATAAGACTTACGATTAACAGAGAGTTTATAAGATAAGTGTTTCTTGTTGGTGGATCTAATTAAACCGAGATTCTCCTTAAAAACAGAGAACCGAAGCTTAATCTCTTCCGCACTCTGATACTTCTTCCCGTACCTTTGATAAACTCACCGGAATTTAGATGTGAAAATAAAGTCAACGGCGAATAGAGATGAGAATATTTACCGGTGAGCGAATCTAGAGAAAGACAGAACATGTCGGGAGTGTCCTAGAATCTCAACAACGGTTTCTTCAAGCTCTCGGAGACTGTCGGAGACCATTCTGATTGGGTTTGAATTGTCGAATTTGATCTCTTCCGTTGTCGTCGCCGTCGCCGCAACGAGAACCAATAGGATCGACGAAGAGAGGAGTAGTCTTACAGACATGGCTTTCTCTAGTTCTTACTCCCACGACAAAGCTTCGAAGTCAAGTGATGTGAGAAAGAAGAAAAAGAAGAAGAAGAAGAAGATGGAGGGAGATTGGATTTCTGTTTTAATGTTTTGTCGCATTGCGTCTAAGTGGGACCTGTTTTACAGAGATGCAGTACACGTGGTGGGTTCTTATTGGTTGCTTTTGTTTGTTTCTCTTGATTTATGGAAAATGGATCATATCACACTTCTCTATTTCGTTGCACTTTCACAGTTTGTTAAATGTTTGTTTATCTATTACAAGTTGCCCGAAACTTCTTTAGTCTTTAGAAGATCATATATTTTTGATATTTTAAAAATTTAACATTTATTAAATTTAATTTATATAAGACTTAAGAAAATTATTCTTCTAAAGTTACCTATTAATTATGGTGTGAACAACATTTTTTTATTTTTTTATTTGCTAAATTACAACCTTTAAATTTGAAAACAGAAATTAGTTTATGTTTAATTTAAGAAAAGATGGGTTGCTTTTTTTTTTTTTTGTCATTTTAAGTTTTTGGTGAAATTCCATAATTTTATATAATAACGGGGCGACCAAACTATAAAGGCCGTAGAATATTTTACAGTCTTAACAGTAAAAAATTCTCCAATCAAGCTTTGACTATCTTTTTTTTCCTACAGTCTAACCGTCCACTTCATTTTTTTTTTACTTTTTGGACTTTGTTTTTTCTAAAGCCACAAATATGAAACTTTTTAAGTGGCGGTAAAATTCATTCTCGTGACTTTTAACAAATAAATTAATAAACAACAAATTGTTTTGTTCTTTTTTCTTCTCCCATAAACTATAAAACTCTCTATATAACTATTTTTAATTTTTTCGCGATCTTTTTTTTTTATTAATTGATGATTTTTTTTTTCCATTATTTTGAGATCCATTTATACCAATATCAAAATGTGGAGAATTTAAAGTTTTATACTCAAACAAAATTACTGGAATATTTTAAAATCACTTAATGGAGTAAGATTTATTTCTTTAATCATTATTTATGTAAGGTAACTTATATCATCTATCACTGTAAATTTTGTTTTCTATAAAATATTTTAGTAAATAATATGATATTAAGAATGTTTAGTTTATATGACTAGTATGATATTAACAATGCTACAACGAGTTGTTCATTTTAAAATATGCCGCAAATTAATGATTTTGTATACTCTAAACTGTAAAATTCTAAATTTTAAAATGGATCATAACAAACTCTAAACTCTAAACTGTAAAATATCATATAACATAGTTAACCCAAACTTATTTATATATGTGTTTTAAAATTTGTAATAAATTAAATTTAAGTACAATAAAAATCGAGTTGTGTCTCTATGTCAATATCGAATACAAATTTGTCAAAATTTACATTTTAATATGAATCTAAAGTCTTTAAATTGAAAGTTACAACTTTTACCGTTTGTATTACCAATCAGACTTTGAGAATATTTTAAAGTAACAACCAAAGTTCTTACAGCCATTTTCTCTACAACCACAGCCTACAGCCACAGTTCTTACCAATCACCCTCAACATACGTTTCTAGATTGTTTGTCAAATTCACATAGTTTGATTGGTGTATTGCGGTAGATTCAACGTCAAACCCTCCAAATTCATTATCATCTTATCCCCACCATCTATTTATAGTGGTAGGCTTTGAAATCACTTGATCAATAAATTTTATGAATCATTTATGTTCATCGATTTTTCATTTTGTTTCTTTATTGACATTGGAAAACTTAACTAATACAGTATGAATATGTATATTGAGAAATTCAAAACCTAACAAAAAGTGAGTACAAAGACTAACTAATGTTTGCCGAGATTCCAAAGTGACGAATCTTTTGATGGAGTTTATATAAAGATATCCTTTCCAAATTTGAAGGGCATGTAACAAAATAAGAATGTATATAGTCAACTAGTCGATTGTAGTCATTTGTTCATGGAAGCTACTTTGTACGCATAGTGATAGTGAAGCATATAGGGCATAATTAAAAAAGTAATAGTTAACTAGTTCAAAACATAATTTGTCTAATCGATTACATGAAAATGCTGTTATTTGTAATAGTTATTTATTTAAACAAACATAGTCAACTATTTATTTTTGTCTAATGAAAATGAATAACATACATAATCAACTATTGTCACAAATATAATTATATGTTATAGTCTGCATGATGAAGAAGAACATAGTAAACTATTATCAAAAACATAGTTACCTTTTTAATCAAAAACATAGTACCTATTATATTGATTTCCAAACATATTTAATTATATTAATCTCCGACAACCTAGTTTGACCTAGAGAGAGGACGACAATGGGTAGTTTAACGGAGGAGAAAAAACACCATCTTAATTTATAATTGGAGATTTGCGATCCATGACACGGAGATCAAACAAAGTGATTAAGAGTTGATTGTGGATCACCAGAGAAAGACGAGATTGATTATGACGTTTGTGTAAGAAGAAAAAAGAAAGAAGAAGAAGAATAATCGCCATCATCAATTGGAAAAAATAAAGAAGAGAGGAGAACGGCATGATGAGAGAATAAGAAGAGAATTTAGGATTTTAGTTTGTTTTAATTTAATGTAAAAAAACCTAAACTCTATTTTATAAAAAATCGTAAAATTATTGAAGGGCTAAACAAGAAGTTTATCTGACCTAAATGGGGTTAGATAATGAATTCTAATTTCAAAACCTAATTTATGACATAATTTCCCTTATTTTTAACACGCCAACTCAATTATTGACTACTAGTTTTTGAGTTAATTGTATACAAAATTAGTTTGCCAGCTTAGCCGGCTAAATGAAAAATTCCTCGTTACATTTAGTTGTTGCAAATTAACAATGTACACGTAAACAAAATTAAGTCTTTCATACTCCCTCTGTTCCTAAAAGATGAATTTTTTACAAAAAAATTTTGTTCCAAAAAGATAGAGTTTTTACAGTTTTCTATGTACTTTTACAAATTCCAAAACAAATACTGAAATACTATTGGTTAAACTTTATTGAAAACTGTAAATCGTAGAAATCAATGCGTTTTCTTAATAACCGTGCATTACCTTAAACATCTATTAATTAGGAACGGAGAGAGTATATTTTTTCCGAACTCATCTCCTATGAAATGCTCCAATAGTGGTTATTATGAGCAATTATGGTAGTAATCTTCCATCAAATACCCCGATAAATTACAACGACAATTGATCATCTTCTCTGACAAAATTTTTCGTTGGGAACACTTTGTTTGCCACATCTAAAAAAATTGGATACTATTGTTGTTTTAACTACCGAATTCACTCCATCTTTTAAACTCAACTCACCAAATCATCATACGGAATTGACTCGATGTGTCTGAATCAACACATTTTTTATCTTTCTTTTTGATCCTTGTTATACTTCGTTATCGATAAAGACTTTGAATTTGACAGTGGCTGTGATCAACTTACAACAAATAGAAATAAAGAGCAACATAAATGGATTTGATTTGTAAGCGTGAGAAAAAACCCATATATCATATGGTTTATCGTCGAGTTTTTGTCCTTCAAAATAGTCTTTTTCAGCCATTGGAAGTTTATTGAATTTGAGTTGAAATTCAATCAGAATAAGAGACTACATAAAACCACAAAGAGAAATAAAATGTCAATCCTACATCATCATAGTAATGAAGACGAGCATCTTTGACGACACAATGACGATCTTGCACCGAGTCTAGAACATATCAAACAAAAGATATTCCTGCACAACATCAACATAAGACGGGTTTCAAACACTTTTGACGAACACACGATACCAAGTTTCTAAAAAATGATAAATCTTCTTCAATGATAGTTTTGGACATATTTATTCAGGAATAGTTAACTAAGAGAAAGCATACATTAAAATCCGAATAACAAAGATGAGCTACAAATCACAAACCATATAGCAAACCAGTAGCATCGAAGATCTAAATGAACACTAAGAGAGACATAAACCCTAGCCATAAGCTCTACGGATGAATGGTTCTACGGATTATTAAATCATATACAAGGATTATTTTGTTATAAATTTTTAAAGATTTATAACCATATACAAGGATTATTTTGTTATTAATTTTTATATCCGTAGAACCATTCTAAAAAATTATTTAAAAACATGGTTCAAACATTCCAACAAAAAAAAAACAAAGGGATTTGTTAAACTATTGCACCCATCAAAAGAATAATTTCTCTATTTATTTGGTTTTTTAATGAGAAATTTTCTAAACCGTAGGAATTTTGGCATTTCTCTATAAATATACCTTCCACTACCAAACTTAATTGGACAAAATAAATTAAGAAAATGCCAAAATTCCTACGGTTTAGAAAATTTCTCATTAAAAAACCAAATAAATATATATTTTTTTCGTAAAGTTAGTACATACATTGTTCTTGTATATACTTTCCAACAAAAATTATATATTGCCTATTATGTGTCAATTTCTTTGTTATATTTTCTCAAACAAATAGCAAATACGTCTCCTTAAAACAACCTTGAATCAAATTAAGCCATTCCTTCTCTCCGTCTTTCACTCTCTACCTCCTCTCCTTTTCTTACCTTTTCTTAGATTCTTGATCTTCTTTTTTCTTCACAACGATCCTTCCTCTGTTTTTTTCTTTCTCTCTGGGGTTGTTTTTTCGGAGAAGCAAGGATTTTTCAGATTCTTTTTCCATGCATGCTCTAGTGGATCATTGATAACGTTTGATTTCTAATTTTTTATTATTTCTTGTTTTGACGTTTCATGGGTTTTATGATATTATAGAAAATTTAGTTTTTTTTGTTCTTTAATATTCTGGGTCAATGATAATAGTGGCCAACGAGTCTGTTTCTAAGGGTTTACTTTTGATTTTCTTTGTTGAATTATTGGTTCTTTTTTGATTTTTCAACGTTATTATTGAAGAGGTGGAATTTATTAGTCAGATTATAGTAGAATCTGGAGATGTCAGAAGAACGTGTGCAGATATTTGGGGTTGGTGTAACAGTTTAAACCAAATTCTTACAACAAACAAAAAAAAAATTCAGGTTCTTTGCATAATTTTTTTAGCTTCCTTGTTTTACATAATTTGCTAAATTCTCTTTTAAGAAAAATGATAATGATGAAATTTTTTGATTTAGTTCTGGTGATTGCTTGAGTTGAATTTAGGGTGGTTCTTTGAGTTGTGTCTGAGACTTGTTTGTTTAGAAAAAAAAAATGGAAACAAGAAATGAGACAAAAGCTTCTTCACCGGAAAACAACCTCAGAAACAGAGGAGGTGTTGGGAACATCAGCAAGAAAGATATGATATTTCGAGCTGATAAGATTGATTTGAAGAATTTGGACGTACAGTTGGAGAAACATCTGAGTAGGGTTTGGTCAAGAAGCATTGAGAAGCATCCAAAGCCTAAGGAGGAATGGGAAATCGAATTGGCTAAATTGGAGATGAGGAATGTCATTGCTCGTGGTGCTTATGGTATTGTCTACAAAGGCATCTATGATGGTCAAGATGTTGCAGGTCCAACCAAATACTCTATTATCTACTTTATGTTTTGCTATGTTGGAATTGATGTAGTAGTCTCAATGTCTCATAGATACCAGTATCGAAAATGTAGTCTATGCTTCTGTGTAACTGTTTAGTGTTTGAGAAATGGCAGTGAAGGTGCTTGATTGGGGAGAAGACGGTTACGCGACAGCGGCTGAGACTTCAGCTCTTCGTGCTTCATTTCGTCAAGAAGTTGCGGTGTGGCACAAACTTGACCATCCCAATGTCACAAGGGTAATAAATAACTTCTTTACCCGGTTATTAGTGATCTATCTTTTGTGTGTGTGTGTATGAGAATCTCTGGATGAAAACAGTTTGTTGGAGCATCAATGGGAACTACGAATCTGAAGATACCTTCATCAGCTGATACGCAGAACTCGTTGCCTCAGCGAGCTTGTTGTGTTGTTGTGGAGTATCTTCCTGGTGGAACTCTTAAACAGTATTTGTTCCGTAACAGGCGAAAGAAACTCGCATTTAAAGTCGTGGTTCAGCTCGCTCTCGATCTCTCCCGAGGGTAATATTTAACGAAAACAGAACTATTTGCATTCTTTAAGAATCTCAAAGAAAGAAAAGAAAAGATACAATGTTTGTGATGACATAATGCAGGCTAAGCTATTTGCATTCAGAGAGAATCGTTCATCGCGATGTGAAAACAGAGAACATGCTTTTGGATTATCAAAGGAATCTAAAGATTGCTGATTTTGGAGTAGCTAGAGTTGAAGCTCAGAATCCAAAGGACATGACTGGAGAAACCGGTACTCTTGGATACATGGCTCCAGAGGTAACAAGAAAAAAAATTACATTAAAAGAAAATGTGTCTTTTGGTTTCAAGATTTGATAAAAAGTAAATTAAAAACTGTGATTAGGTTCTTGATGGTAAGCCATACAACAGAAGATGCGATGTATACAGCTTTGGAATATGCCTGTGGGAGATTTATTGCTGTGATATGCCTTATCCTGATCTCAGTTTCGCTGATGTTTCTTCCGCTGTTGTTCGTCAGGTATGTGAAATTTAATGTAAATCCGGACTCTGAATCTATAAAATGTTCTGAAATTTGCAAAAACTTGCTCTTTTCTTGGCATTCAAAATTCCATGAGGGATGAATAATTCGGTTTACAGTTTGGTTTTGCTTCGGTTTCTTACGTACGGTTTTATAAAAACTGAACACAATAAAATTCGGTTTTAGTATCCCCTCTGTTTTGATGCAATATTGGTTTGTGTTTGGTTTTAGAGCTGGATTGAGATGGATTTTAGTTTGAAAATAACCTTGAAGTGCGATTTATTAATGATTTGGTTAATATTCATGTAGTATGACTACATGTTGTACACATATACAACTCTAAAGTTTTAGAGCTATATGATTGGTTTCTGTTTTGGTTTTAGAGCTGGATTCGAATAACTTAATGCAAATTGTATATAGAATCGTTTAGTTAATATTCATGTAATATGATTATATTGTCTATACATATAACACTACAGTTTTGATAATTTTTGATCTATTAGCTTTGGTTTATTGTGGTTACACTAAAATCGGTTTCGGTTTTTTAGATTTTAGAATAATAAAATCAATTGGTTAATAAACAATTTTTGCTCTGTTTTGTTTTTTACCAACCCTCTATGGTACCTATGTTTTGCCAACTACTAGTCAATTGAGAATCTGAGATGATTGTTTATTTTGTTTTGGGGTTTAAACAGAACTTGAGACCAGAGATTCCGAGATGTTGTCCGACATCGTTATCGAGCATAATGAAGAAATGTTGGGATGCAAATCCGGAGAGACGACCGGAGATGGAAGAAGTTGTGAAGTTGCTTGAAGCTGTTGACACTACCAAAGGTGGTGGAATGATCCCGGAAGATCAGAGATCGGGCTGTTTCTGCTTTGTCTCCGGCCGTGGTCCTTGAATTTACCTTTTTTACCCCCCACTATTTACCCTTCTTACTCTTTTTTACCTTTCATATTAAATTTTGGAGCAATGCTCTGTTTTTTCTTCTGGTTAATCTGTCGAGATAACAAAAAAAAAGGGGTTTACATTCTTAAAAAGAATATATATTATTAATTTCTATCATTGTGAATATGAATAAATATTGGTGTTTGCTTTGATGTCCTTTTGATATCCATCGGATTGATAGAAGTCTATGCTTTTCATTTTTTGTTTTCGAAGAATTATTTAGCTATATATGTATCAAAGATTTAGGAAAGCATTTAAAATATATCGAATGTTTGAAAAAAAGAGAGAGAAGAAATAACTATAAACTCTTATCTACTCAAAAGTTTCCAAGTCATGGAAGTCGTAGCTGTGGAGTCGAACTGTCCAATAGGCCGTGTCGATCGTCAAAACACCACCTAGTTGTTAGTGAACTCTCGTGAATTAGTTCTTAACACTCTCTGCCGACTCTATTTACCTCTCGTGTTGCTATAGACTAAAGTGTTAGCATAATCAACTCTTTCTAAACTATATGACGAAATGCGTTTTAAATTGAATATCCTTTATTCAAAAAAAAAAACTCTTATGTAAAATGGATGGATATGCGAAGGAAAAAAATTTCGTAACCAAGTGATAGTATTGAAGATACGCTAGTTAATATAATATTCTCAACCATGAAATTATTTCAGTGTTTTGTTTGATTACTATATACGTTTTTTAAATGGCAAAAAAATATCTAGAATAATCAGGGGCTTTAAAAAGAGAAGAGAGATTTGTAAAAGATCAATCTCTTGTAATAACGTTTCCTTTTGGTAACAATATTCACATATTATATATACAAAATATCCTCTAAATATTATTAGAGAGGTTATTTTTACAAAATTGCTTATGTGTCTTATTTTCCTTCCATGTTAGACTAAAAAAAAGCCATGTGAAATGTGACATGACAAAAATCTCACTCTCCTTCTTTTCTTTCTTTCTTTGGTTCAACCATTAGAAAAATGAATTTGAATACTATGGTTCAGGTTTTTGAATTTGTGCATAGATAAAAAAACAATTTAAGGGCTTTAAAGTTCCTTTAATTGAGGAGGGAAAAGAGCGGCATTAATTTATGAGAATTATGATGTTATACAAAACGAATTAAAAAAAAATGAAACAAATTATCTTGAAACAAAATTAAACTATCAATATTCACCATAATTAATATAATTTAAGTACGGAATTTCTTTAAAAAAAAACATTATTGATCAGTCAATTTCAAAATATATATTTAAAATAAAAGTTATGATAAATGATAAAATACCAGTGCAACACTGATGTAATTTATTTAATATTTAGTAAAAAATCAAATTTGATGTTGAATTTTATTAGAAAAGTAAATTAATAAAAAACTAAAATGTAATGAGAACAAAATAAAATTGGATCAAAATTTAAATTTGAGTCGAAAGCATATTTAATCATCTTGCTATATGTTTAATTTTATATATTATTAGTCACAAAAAGTAAAATTCGAAAAAATCTAAAGACCCAATATATAAATTAAACATCATTAGAAATTTTTAAATATAAAATAATATCTTCTATATTATATAATTTAAAAAATTTAAATCCGCGTATACGCGGGGAATAGGCTATGTCGATCGTGAAAACACCACCTAGTTGTTAGTTAACTCTCGTGAATTAGTTCTTAACACTCTCTGCCTACTCTATTTACCTCTCGTGTTGCTATAGACTAAAGTGTTAGCATAATCAACTCTTTCTAAACTATATGACGAAATGCGTTTTAAATTGAATATCCTCTATTAAAAAAAAACTCTTATGTTAAATGGATGGATATGCGGAAGGAAAAAAATTTCGTAACCAAGTGATAGTATCGAAGATTCGCTAGTTGATATAATATTCCCAACCATGAAATTAATTCAGTGTTTTGTTTGATTACTATATCATACTATTAATTGAGAAGTAGAAAATCTTACGTGGCAGCTCCAAAGTCTCTTTCGGCCTATTACTTAAATCTATTTATTAATGTACCATTTAAATTTTTTCTTGTTTTAAGTTTTGACCCCATGTACTACGGCCCATCTATTATTTTTATGTGTTGTTGTTATTGGGTTTCGATCCATTAGTATTTTGGCCCGTAAGTATATGTCGGTTTTGTAAAACTCTAGGTCTCTTCGTATTTTTTCTTATAAATACTTGGTGTGTCTAGGTTTAATTATAATTATGTTCTTATTCTATCCTAATTGTTTTGAGTTTTATAGGTTCCACACCCGTGTGATTTATTTTTCCTCTCGATTTGTATACTATATCTAACCTAATTTTTCTGTTTTTGTGTCTGTGTTTGGTTTTTTTCGTTTGATCTATACCTTTCAATGGAATTGATAAAAATGAGATATACGAAATATATTGTACTAGGGTATGTCCACGTTATGCATGGATTTAAAATTAATAATATAAAATAATTGTTAATTTACTGACTATTTATATAATATTACAGAAATTTAGTGCTTATAGTAAATAATTATCTAGGTTTAGAAAATAAATATTTGTAGCAAATTATTGGATATATTATATATACAATGTTTTGTCCCAAAAAAAAAATACAATGTTATTTGTTGAAATGTTTTTTAAGATAGAACATTGTTGAAATATATTATGACAGAGTATATATTAAAAGGTATAGAACATTGTTCCTATGTCTTATATAATATAACTAATTAAGAGATGTTTAAGATTTATGCTCATAATTTATAATTTTAGTGAAGTTAAGATTAAAAATTAAACAACAATTTTAAACAATTGTATGTGAATTATTTTAAAATATATAAAAATCTATCATATTATTGTAAAACAAAGAATATATATTAAAATATGGTTTTACATATTTTCAATAAATTCATGAAGATAATATGATATTAAATGTTTAATTTAAATTAAAATTGCTATCACATTTTCCTTTAAAAAATCTATACAAAAATTCTAAATTTTATAAGGGCAAATGTCATAATTAAATAAAAATTAGGTTTTAAATATGAAAATAGACATTAATTGCCAACACCAAAAGTGACACATTGCAACTTGTCAAAGCTTTAACTTAGTGGAACATTAAAATATTATATAAGATATATAGCTGAGCCCGAGGAGTAAAATAGTATGATTATACTATTTCGTAAAAAATATATTAAAACAAATAATGACTGTTTCTAAGTGGTACATTAATGGATATTACTTATACTAGGGGTTATCCCACGCTACGCGTGGGTTGGATTGCAATATTGGCTTTTAAATATATTTATATATAGTCTTTATGCATTAGTATAATTGATACTCCTTATGTTTATTTGGTTGATGCACTCCAAATAAAAAATTGTAAATATAATCAACTGCGAAAATATACTAATCAGTTGCCAAAATATACTTTGACTAATCCAAGATTTTTCTTTTACATTGGGTTCAAATAATTTTAAGTTGTTCGCAACGGTATCTAAAGTTATGGTTGTTCGCTTGTTTCTTTGTATTACAATCAAATCAAGAAAATACTTATATAACTTCTTTTTTTGCTAACTTGAAATACTTGTATAATTTCACTTCAAGGTAATCACTATCATTATCAACATGTTCTCATTCTGACCATCCATATTAAATCTTGAATGCCCAAATCACATGGAACCGTTTTGTTTAGGAAATGATCCGGTGTGTGGATTCATGTTAGTATGAAAGCCACGATCTCACTATATATCCACATCACAACAGCTACAAATTGAGGCTTAACATCATGTTTCCCTTTTCATGTCCATCACACTTGAACACCTATCGAACCTATGATCACACAAATGTTAGCTCTGCATTTGTTTGTTATTTTAATCTCACAAAAATGGTATGTAGTATTTTGGTGATTTTATGTAATCCAAAATCGTTTATATTTTTTCAATATTAACATATGTAACGATAAAATGTATTTTTTATTTGAATTGTTTTAACTTTGAAACAATTTACTTTTTTCGTGACTTAAAATTTATGTTATTGTTTAGCTAAATGATCATCAATTATTTTCAAAATAATTAATATATTTGTTGTTAATGCTTATGCATATTTTTTGCCTTAAAAGTTTTTTAATTTATTAATGCTTTTAGGAATTGTTCAGTGATATCCGCAAATGTAAAAATTTAAAGTGTTATGAAACACTTAAAATATGCATGAATGTTAAAGTACCAATTTTAGATATTTCTGTCTTTATGTTTATGGCTAAGCAGACTCTCTTAACCATGGGCATCACTCCATACCCCAAGCAAGAGAAACTGGTTCGTTGTAATCCACATTGAGTTCAAATTCAAACAGTTGGGTCACTTGGTGTTGATACCTTTATCGTATCGCTTTAGATCCATGCGTGAATTGATTACTTGCAATGGATATATGGCGCTCAACGGGTTCGCCTCAACTTTCTTTCTACAACAACAAAGAGAAAATACAGGGATTGTAAAATTAATAAAATGCTCATCCGCTTTACCTCCACCACTCAAGATACTTCCCTTATACACAAAAAAATGTAGCTAAGTCTCACCTTAGTCACCTTCTTGCATGATGAAGTATGTACCCCTCATTCAATAGACTTCTAGTATGTTGTCATTTTCCAAGCTCACTCTATTAAACGCAAGAATCCTCTTGCTTTTTACCCCATCGAACCAATTCTTGATTCCAAATGAGAACCATCTTGTGCACATAGACATACGCGAGTATTCTTGTAGAGCAAGTACTACAATCTACCGTGGTAACAACATTGTCATTTCAGAAAACCCAATATCACCAAGTTTCCTTCATATGCATATTGTGGATGTAAGTGCCACCAAGTAAGCACCAGAACAATTAAATAGTAACTGAACCAATTAATTATATCTTTTGATGCTGATTGATACATGTAGTCACAACCACGGTAAACCAAAAATTGAAAAATATATAATAAATCTATTAAAAATTGTTTGCCTCAACAGCAGGTAAGTGCATATATATACCTTCCATATCTTTTTCTGATTAAGACAATTTGTTTGTCCATAAACAAATTTCAGCATAATCACCTACAATTCATGTAATTAAAACCACAAATATACAGTCCAAACAATCATTGTCTGCAGCATGCGGAAAGTATTAGCATATATACGTAAACATACTCACTGATCTTTTAAATGTTGGGAAAAATATATTACCATGAAAAGGAGAGGGTCGTTATCAAAAATTTCTAACCCAGTTCTCTTGACTGGAACATGGCTGCAAATACAGAGTGAATACCACTATTTAGAGAAAACTAATTTTGGACTTAATTTTCCTACAAACACATAGTGTCAAAGACCAACAAATTGGAAAGGTTAGTAGGTTTGTTGTTGGATGTCGTAACTAGAAAATTTTCTTGCTTATCCGTACCTTAAAAAAAAGGAAATTGCTGAAATTTAAGATGAAAATCAAAAGAGGTTCAAGGATAGCTAACCATAGAGAAATTCTTTTCCGCCTCCTCCGTTTGGTCTTATGCGAAGACATATACAGAGTGATTCATGATTGACATTTATGTATCATCCACACCTCAGCTGAACAATTAAAAAAATCGAACAAATTAAACAAATCATGATTGAGAAGACACAACAGAAGCCGTTAATAACTCTGAATTTAGGTCTTTGTGATTATTAAATTGAAAACAATTTGAATATTCCAAATTTGTAAATTGATGCGTACCTCTTCCCAGTTTGCTTTGCCACAATATTTTGTTTTGAAGATCAGCCTTGGGTTGAGACCAAAAATGCCAGAAATTTCATAGAGGAATGGAGATAATTTTTAGTTAGTTATGGTAGAAGCAGAAAATGAAGAATAAAGAGACGCTTCAGAACAAATCTTGTTTTCTCCTTCATGCTTCGCACTTAACTCGATATGCACTAAACTCGTACCGAAATATCTCATACGTTCAACTTTGCTTTTGATTTGGTTAGCGTCAAGGACTTGGTCATCATCTTCCGCATTAATGCATCTGGAACTGAAGCGGAGCGGTGGTGCGTCTACATGAGGGAAAGAACAGTAGTTCGATAAATGGATTAACTCACAAATTGAAGAGAAGGAGATTAATAATCTTACCGATGATCAGCCGGATTTGTACATCGTACAACTTAGAAGTTAAAATCGTAATGAAACTGCTTCACTATGAAAGATCAGAAACCTATGGGGAAGATGAGAAGAGTTTGGATTCGAACAGATCGTGGGAAACGGCTTCATAATTGCGTATGAGCAAGAGGAGACGAAGAAGCGTTGCTTGTCGTTTGGTTGGGCTTTACTTGGACTTTTTAATAGCTTTAGTTAAATGAATTTATCACTGAACTGAATCAAGACATATTTATTTTGCCCATTAGCATAATTGTGTGTGAGTTTAACATGCTGACGTGGCAGCTTGGGGGAGAAGGCTAAAATTGCTGATGTGGATGGCCTCAAATGCTTCAAAGTATTCCTTTTAGTTAGTAGGACTAGGATCTTCCCCGGGCTACGCCCGATTTTCCACTTCCTTGAGCCTTGACCTTTACACACCTGCGAGACATGGTTTGACCCATCAGTCCATAATATAAACCCCGAAAAATAGACTGTTAACAAGGGAAAAAAAGAGAGATTTATTTCACCTGTGGATATGATATACTACTCTTTGATGTTACTAAGCAAGCAGCTTTGAAAAACAACTCTTCTGCGTATTGCCTCAGATATGAAAAGCAGTTACTGTGTGTGCGGTGACTCGAAAGCCTGTGTAGAAACAAATAGTTTTAGCAAACAAAACAAAAGATGGCTTCTTTTTGTTAAGTTGGCTCATGTCCTTAATACCTTATCGATGTTGACTGGTGATGCGTACTTATCGATTTGTGTTTCCATAGTCTCAACAAGAAAAGAATACATCTCTTTCCAACACTCTTCAGTTCCATAGCTTGCAGACCGCAAGTGTTCGTTCGTATAAAGACAATGAGTTTCAGAATATGAGTTGAATAAGCAATGAGGAAATCTTATATTGATTCTTTGGATTTCACTTGGAGTAAATATAAACTAACTATTCCAGATTTAAAGCTTTCAAGATGCTGGCCATGTTGACATTAGTTCTCAAATTCTCAAGTTCTTGAGATCTCTGTTTCTCCTGCAGCAACTGACTAAGCCTCTTGATCTTTCTAGAAACTTCTGCGCTCTGTGGGTTATGCTGTAGAGCCATTTCAAATGCGGCCAAGGCCTGTCACAATCATCAAAGAGATTTTAACTACAACGATTGCAGCATTGTAATCAAAATTTAAAAGGAGAATAAAAAAGACTAAAACAAGAGAAGAATTTACATCGTCGTATTTCTCCGTGGCTTCGAGCAAATACCCCTGAAGAAGATAGATCATAAAAGCCATTGTTTACATGAGATACCGATATTACAGATTCGGTTACCAAAGAACACATTCTCTTGTTTTGACTCACCTTCTCCCATTGAGGATTCAGTTTTATGGTTGTCTCTGCATCAGCTAAAGCTTTGCTAAGCTTAACTAAACCCAAAAATGCAGCAGCTCGGTTACTGCAACATATCAAGAAAACCTTTACCACACTATAAAAATCAGCTCACATCAACTCACACATTGATCCAAATTAGCATTATGCTCTAATCAACATTCAAATCACCTTAAACCATCTAGAAAATCAGCAGCTTGGTTACTACACTCTAAAATCAGCTCACATTAACTCTCATACTCATCCAATTCAGTATTCTGCAATGATCCACATTCACATAACCTAACAAAACCATCAATTGGTTTGGGTAAGCCCTTTGTTAGTATGATGAAGAATGAAGATCAACTCGAGGCCGATGAGGAAGCCGCCTCACAGAAGTGGATGAGTGTGAACACCAACTCGTTGTTGCGTTGCGTAAGCTGGATTGGACTTCGTTGAAGAAGACGGAACGTAGACCATTGTTGTTCTGGGCCAGCTGGTGAAGAAGGTTTGAGTGGTGTGTATTTGAGGCTCGCGATTGTATATATATATAGAGGAGCGTTTCATCGCCATTAAAACCATGGAGGGTCGTGGGTTTAGGCGTTAGGGGAGATGAAAGTGTCAATTAAGGCTAAGAGGAGGGGAATCGTGTTTCTGGTTAGGATTGATGGTAACGGCTGCTGAGGATGTCAACGTTTTCCGATAAGGGTTGGTGAATTGATCCTCTATTCGTTAGACATTTTGTTCGCAAAGAATTATCGACAATCTCTGATTTCTCTTGTTGTGGACTATTGGGCTCTTAAGGAAATTATTTCGTAGACCCAAAGAAATCGTTTCCGGTTGTGTATAATAAAGAGACGATTTGTATAATGAATTTTTAGAAAAAAAAAAATATGGTGTAAATGAGAGGATGACATGTCCATTTGATTGGCTCAGGAAATTTAGAATTGTTTTGCCATGTGGCATGCCTTAGAGGGCTGCAATTCTTCTCCTTTTATATAAAGGAGATTAGTCGTAGGGTGTTAGTTTTATTTATTTCATAGACTATCTAATTATCTAAATATAAGGTGGTGTTATTCAATGATGGATTTTAAGAGAGTTTAAATCTAATCAGAATCCACTGTTATTCAATCAACTATTCTGAATCTTATTTTAAAATCTAATTTAAAATCTAGTGTTATTAGATATGATATTTGTAAAATCATGTCTTAAAGATTTTAAAATTTTCTTTTATTTATTAGAAGATTTCAAATCTATAATTAAAATACACTATTATTTAACTTTTAAAGATTTGAAAGTCTTTGGTTTTTAATGGATTTGAAATCACTTGGGATGTATTTTAGTAAACAAATAGTTAAAAATCTAATCTCAAGGATACTGCAGAGATTTTTAGAATCCACCCAAATAAATTCCATCAGTTTAAATAAATTCCATCAGTTTAAAATTCCAAGGATTTTAAAGCTTATGGAATTGATTTCAAATCACTTATCCAATAACACCCCCTAAAAGTGTGTTTCTATTAGGATTATGATTAGGATTGTTGTTCTCTATATAAAGATATGTGGAGTTGTGACATAACTTAAGATTGTTGTGAGAGATTGAGAGCTTAAGTATTTTGCCTTTTGAGTAAGTTTCTTAAGCATAATAAAAGAGATTATTATTTATACTTGATCTCATATTTACATTCAAGATTAACTCATTTTAAAATATGTGGTGAAATGATATGGGGAGATTTTCTTAATTTTCGATGAAATTATTTTATATTTCGTAACATATTTTTAGATTATACTGATTAGACTTAGGCTTAAGGATTGGATGGAGATTGCTTCCTCAATTTTTTTATTTAAATTTATAAACACAAATCGAAAAAAACAAAAATGACATTACGTCATTTGAAAAAGAGAAATTGAAAACAACAGTGATGGAAAATTAGGTACAACGGTGTGCAAACATTCCTAAGCCGTAACAGATGTCTCAATGGTGATCTTGCTATCCAACTTCCGACGACTTTCTATCGGATTCCCATAACTCCGGTAAAGCCTCTTTTAAGTTGTGTATGTTTTCCAACGCATAATCAGCTCCTTTGATTTTTTTTTTACTTACCAACCTGAAAACCACAAAACCCTAGAGTCAAATTCCCAACTCGGTTATTAAATTTGATTCCGGTTAGGTATAACCAAAGTAATCGTATCAGAACAGTGTCTAGACCAACGCGTTTTCCAGCTTGTACGTTCCGGAAACTGTTCTGAAAGAACAGCTGCAATGAAATAAAATAAAATTTAATTTTGTTGTCCACGTTTTTTATAAATTTAGAAAATGATTAAAAATCCGGTTTTTTATACCGTTCGGTTAGGGTAAATATTTGCGACTTCAAGAGCTTTATCGATAGCGAATTCGGATGGTTTACACATGACCGGCGTTTTAGGAAGTGAACCAACCGGTTCGGACCGGTTGAAATGTCCAACGATATCGAAAATCTCCGATTCGATATACGCAACGTTTTTGTTCGTTGTCGGGTTCTAGCGTTTCGAAACATATGATTCCTTCAAAAGATTCCTCTAATCCTAACTTCGTCAACGCCTTGGCCGCGTGAAATCTATCCGCATTTGTAAATATCCAATCACGGAAAAATAAAATATGTTAGATTAGTTATTGTATAAAAACTATAGTATAGTGTATAGTGTTAATGAAATAAAAATGTGATTATGTCACGTACGACTTTGCAGAGAGGGAGACTTAGCAAGAGGGTACGAAGAACAGGGTCAGGTTTAATGTTTTCGTATGGTAAACGCCCGTGGATGAAACTTTGGTATTCGCCGTAACCTGAAATCACAACTGTGGTATTATGTATATTTTTAGGGTTTAATGCCATCTATCAGTTGTGATTTCAGGTTACGGCAAATACCAAAGTTTCATCCACGGTCGTTTACCATACGAAAACATTAAACCTGACCCTGTTCTTTGTACCCTCTTGCTAAGTCTTCCTCTCCGCAAAGTCGTACATGACATAATCACATTTTTATTTCATTAACACTATACACTATACTGTAGTTTTTATAAAATAACTTATCAACATATTTTACTTGTCCGTGATTAGATATTTACCAACGCGGATAGAGTTCACGTGGCCAAGGCGTTGAAGAAGTTAGGATTAGAGGATTTTTTGAAGGAATCATATGTTTCGAAACGCTAAACCCGACAACGAACAAAAACGCTGCGTTTAACGAATCGGAGATTTTCGATATCTTTGGACATTTCAACCGGTTGGTTCACTTCCTAAAACTCCGATCGTGTGTAAACCATTCGAATCCGCTATCGAAAAAGCTCTTGAAATTGCCAATATTGACCCTATCCGAACGGTCTAGAAAACCGGTTTTTTTAATCATTTTTTAAATTTATAAAAAACTTGGACAACGAAATTAAATTTTATTTTATTTCATTGCAGCGATTCTTTGAGGACAGTGTACGGAATGTACAAGCTGGAAAACGCGTTGGTCTTGACACTGTTCTGGTACGATTACTGTGGTTATATCTAACCAGAATCAAATTTAATTACCGAGTTAGGAATTTGACTCTAGGGTTTTGTTGTTTTCAGGTTGGTAAGTCAAACAAAGTCAAAGGAGCTGATTATGCGTTGGAAAACATACACAACTTAAAAGAGGCTTTACCGGAGTTATGGAAATCCGATAGAAAGTCGTCGGAAGTTGGATATTTCGGCAAGATCGCCGTTGAGACATCTGTTACGGCTTAGGAATGTTACACATTGTTGTACCTAATTTTCCATCACTGTTGTTTTCAATTTCTCTGTTTCAAATGACGTAATGTCATTTTTGTTTTTTCGATTTGTGTTTATAAATTTAAATAAAAAAATTGAGGAAGCAATCTCCATCCAATCCTTAAGCCTAAAACTAATCAGTATAATCTAAATATATGCTACGAAATATAAAATAATTTCATAGAAAATCAAGAAAATCTCACCAAATCATTTCACCACATATTTTAAAATGAGTTAATCTTGAATGTAAATATGAGATCAAGTATAAAAGAATAACTCTCTTTCATTATGCTTAAGAAACTTCTCAAAACTTAAGCTCTCAATCTCTCACAACAATCTTAACTCGACATATCCTTATATAGAGAACACCAATCCTAATCCTAATAGAAACACTGTAACGTCCCCGATCCGCGATAAGCTCGCGGAGATCGGACCATGGTCGGAAATGGGGCAAGGCTTTGGAAAAAATCTTAAGGAAGTCTAGTTTTTGGGAGGACTTAGTCGAAATAAGGAAGAAATGAGCTGGAATAGCGAGTTGGGTCAGCTGGAGTAGTTGTCGGGAAGCTGGACTAGCTGCCGGGAAGCTCAACTCAGCTGGACCAGCTGCCAGGAAGCTCAACTTAGTTGAAAGGAGTGTTCGACAGCTGAGTTAGCTAACTGGTTGATTGAGCGGTTATGGGCGGTTGAGCGGTTAAGGCCGAAAGGTTTCAAAGATCCAGTCGCACCCATTCGCTGGTTTTGGCTGAACGGTTGCCTTAGGGTAACTACCATTCAATCATCGCCTATAAAAGAAGGCATTGGGGTCGGTTTTTGAGCATCACGCTTACAAGAGAAAATTCCCAGAAAACTCTAAGGAAAGAACTCGAAAGAGAGAAACACCGAGAGAAACATCGAGAGAATCATCCAAGCAGAAGGTTTACCGAGAAAGCTACGAAGACTAAGGATCGGCGGTCATTCAAGAGAGATCTCACCGGGATACCTAGTCGCTAGAAGAGGAGACGCGGTAAAGCGCCTCTTAGGTACGCGTTGCTAAGGTTGGTGCGGATCTTTGGCTGGATGTTCAGAGTCGGGACCACCGGTGATTCGGCGAAGTCTCGCTCGGGCAAAGGCTCTCTTAGGATAGACTCGAGGATACCTTAGATCGGCTTAGTCTTGGTTGGATTTGGACTTAGGCTTCAGGATGATCCGTGGTAAGGCGAGTCGCTTAGGGATTTTAACGGATTTGGTGACGCGACCCAACCTGATGCGGTGAACCTCGGCGCCAAGTGTCGGATTCATCTATGCCAATAAACCACATGATATAGGTATCTCGGCATATGCATTGATCCGATTGCTTAAGCGAGCGATGGGTTACTTATGTTCCTTTGATTTCAGGAAACGATGATGATCGTGGGAAGGATCATACTTAGTTGCGTGAAGACTCGTGGCCAGATTGATGGGTGGTGTTATCGGACAGAATATGATCGATTACTTGTAATAGCATAATGCAAACTTAACTTGTATCGAATCCTTGGTTATTTCTTAATAAAGATACCGGTTTTTATCCTAGCTTTGACTCTATCTATTGTCGCATTTTTACAAAGGAATCATGGAACGAACCTCGAAAATGGATTGTTTAAGGAATGGGCCCTAAAATGAACTAAGTGGCTCGGAATTACCTAGTGATTCGAGTGGGAACGTCCATCGCGGACTTAGTGTCCGAGTTGGGGTGTTTCAAACACCCTTATATTTAGCTAACTCCTAAATATAACTTATCCTTATCTTCTTAGCAAGTTATGGTTGTTTAGCAAGTTATAAAAATCCTAAGCGGAAACAGTGGATCTGAGATATATGGTTTTTCAAAAATGAAATTAAATTAAATAGAGGCCATTACATTGATTATGTCGGGGTTATGTATATATATCAAAATTACTTGTATTAAAGTAAAATCCGTGCCATTCAATGATATGATGGATGTGTGTGGAATGCAAGAGTTGAGAAGTACTGGGAATTGTTACACTTGGGCAGGAATGAGATATAAATTATATATCCAGTGTAAATTAGATAGATGTTTTGGCAACAATATGTGGTTTACATAGCTTCCTGCTTTGAATCAGAGTTTTTTGGAAAAAAGAGGATCTATTCACAGAATGGTTCACATAAGTTTAGCATCCACTCATGATACCCAAAGAGTGCCAACTCCCATTGAGGATTCAGTTTTATTGTTGTCTCTGCATCAGCTAAAGCTTTGCTAAGCTTAACTAAACCCAAAAATACAGCAGCTCGGTTACTGCAACATATCAAGAAAACCTTTACCACACTATAAAAATCAGCTCACATCAACTCACACATTGATCCAAATTAGCATTATGCTCTAATCAACATTCAAATCACCTTAAACCATCTAGAAAATCAGCAGCTTGGTTACTACACTCTAAAATCAGCTCACATATTCATCCAATTCAGTATTCTGCAATGATCCACATTCACATAACCTAACAAAACCATCAATTGGTTTGGGTAAGCCCTTTGTTAGTATGATGAAGAATAAGAATTTAGATGAGAATTGCATACCTGTTCATCAATGAAGACCAACTCGAGGCCGATGAGGAAGCCGCCTCACATAAGTGGATGAGTGTGAACACCAACTCGTTGTTGCGTTGCGTAAGCCGGATTGGACTTCGTTGAAGAAGATGGAATGTAGACCATTGTTGTTCTGGGCCAGCTGGTGAAGAAGGTTTGAGTGGTGTGTATTTGAGGCTCGCGATTGTATATATATATATAGAGGAGCGTTTCATCGCCATTAAAACCATGGAGGGTCATGGGTTTAGGCGTTAGGGGAGATGAAAGTGTCAATTAAGGCTAAGAGGAAGGGAATCGTGTTTCTGGTTAGGATTGATGGTAACGGCTGCTGAGGATGTCAACGTTCTCCGATAAGGGTTGGTGAATCGATCCTCTATTCGTTAGACATTTTGTTCGCAAAGAATTATCGACAATCTCTGATTTCTCTTGTTGTGGACTATTGGGCTCTTAAGGAAATTATTTCGTAGACCCAAAGAAATCGTTTCTGGTTGTGTATAATAAAGAGAGGATTTGTATAATGAATTTTTAGAAAAACAAATATGGTGTAAATGAGAGGATGACATGTCCATTTGATTGGCTCAGGAAATTTAGAATTGTTTTGCCATGTGGCATGCCTTAGAGGGCTGCAATTCTTCTCCTTTTATATAAAGGAGATTAGTCGTAGGGTGTTAGTTTTATTTATTTCATAGACTATCTAATTATCTAAATATAAGGTGGTGTTATTCAATTATGGATTTTAAGAGAGTTTAAATCTAACCAGAATCCCACTGTTATTCAATTAACTATTTTTAATCCTATTTTAAAATCTAATTTAAAATCTAGTATTATTAGATATGATATTTGTAAAATCATGTCTTAAGGATTTTAAAATCTTCTTTTATTTATTAGAAGATTTCAAATCTATAATTAAAATATACTATTATTTAACTTTTAAAGATTTTGAAAGTCTTTGGTTTTTAATGGATTTGAAATCACTTGGGATGGATTTTAGTAAACAAATAGTTAAAAATCTAATCTCAAGGATACTGCAGAGATTTTTAGAATCCACCCAAATAAATTCCATCAGTTTAAAATTTCAAGGATTTTAAAGCTTATGGAATTGATTTCAAATCACTGATCCAATAACACCCCCTAAAAGTGTGTTTCTATTAGGATTATGATTGTTGTTCTCTATATAAAGATATGTGTGACATAACTTAAGATTATTGTGAGAGATTGAGAGCTTAAGTTTTTTTGCCTTTTGAGTAAGTTTCTTAAGCATAATAAATGAGAGTTATTATTTTATACTTGATCTCATATTTACATTCAAGATTAACTCATTTCAAAATATGTGGTGAAATGATATGGGGAGATTTTCTTGATTTTAGATGAAATTATTTTATATTTCGTAACATATTTTTAGATTATACTGATTAGACTTAGGCTTAAGGATTGGATGGAGATTGCTTCCTCAAATTTTTTTATTTAAATTTATAAACACAAATCGAAAAAAACAAAAATGACATTACGTCATTTGAAAAAGAGAAATTGAAAACAACCGTGATGGAAAATTAGGTACAACGGTGTGCAAACATTCCTAAGCCGTAACAGATGTCTCAATGGTGATCTTGCTATCCAACTTCCGACGACTTTCTATCGGATTCCCATAACTCCGGTAAAGCCTCTTTTAAGTTGTGTATGTTTTCCAACGCATAATCAGCTCTTTTGACTTTGTTTGACTTACCAACCTGAAAACAACAAAACCCTAGAGTCAAATTCCTAACTCGGTAATTAAATTTGATTCCGGTTAGATATAACCAAAGTAATCGTACCAGAACAGTGTCAAGACCAACGCGTTTTCCAGCTTGTACGTTCCGGACACTGTACTGAAAGAATAGCTGCAATGAAATAAAATAAAATTTAATTTTGTTGTCCACGTTTTTTATAAATTTAGAAAATGATTAAAAAATCCGGTTTTCTATACCGTTCGGTTAGGGTAAATATTGGCGATTTCAAGAGCTTTCTCGATAGCGAATTCGGATGGTTTACACACGACCGGCGTTTTAGGAAGTGAACCAAGTGGCTCGGAATTACCTAGTGATTCGAGTGGGAACATCCATCGCGGACGTAGTGTCCGAGTTGGGGTGTTTCAAACACCCTTATATTTAGCTAACTCCTAAATATAACTTATCCTTATCTTCTTAACAAGTTATGGTTGTTTAGCAAGTTATAAAAATCCTAAGCGGAAACAGTGGATCTGAGATATATGGTTTTTCAAAAATGAAATTAAATTAAATAGAGGCCATTACATTGATTATGTCGGGGTTATGTATAGATATCAAAATTACTTGTATTAAAGTAAAATCCGTGCCGTTCAATGATATGATGGATGTGTGTGGAATGCAAGAGTTGAGAAGTACTGGGAATTGTTACACTTGGGCAGGAATGAGATATAAATTATATATCTAGTGTAAATTAGATAGATGCTTTGGCAACAATATGTGGTTTACGAAGCTTCCTGCTTCGAATCAGATTTTTTTGGAAAAAAGAGGATCTGATCACAGAATGGTTCACATAAGTTTAGCATCCACTCCTGATATCCAAAGAGTGATATCCATTTAACTCTTAAGATTATAAATATAAATAATCTCATCTATCGTGTTTCTTGGTTGTTCGGGTTTCTATTCATTGGTATCAATTATTAAGAGTTGTTTTAAATAGGTTATTTTATACGAACTATAAACATGTATCTCATCATTTAATTGTAAGAGAATATATAAGGTATATTTCGTGATATGAAAATATGTTTATTTTGTGTCTATCTTCTATTAATATAATTTCTGTTACTATTAATATGTTGTTAATAGAAAATATATATATGTTAGGTATTATTCTTATAATTAGTGATACTTTGTGATTTTCCATATGTTTATCTTATGCTGTTTCCTTATTATTTTTGTAAATTTGTAAACTATTTCCTTCTCTATGTAGTAAATATAAATCACCAATAGTTATGTTTTATGATTGTGTTAATTTTTGGTTATTATTTTGTAATATTAGTAAATAATATTTCTATTATTTTTCTATTGTTTATATTCGTTTTTACCCTACTTTGGTTTGTGTGTATATATATATAGAATATGTTCATTGTCAAATATTATGTTTCAAATTCGTTACCATCTTAATGTATTAATTTGCCTGCGCCCTATTCTTGATAGTACTCATACATGATAATGTCGTGTTTGATTTACTTTATTAAAATATGTATTCTTGAGAAATGAATACTTAATAAAAAATATTCTTAAGGTTAAACTAATGTATCTACTTACCTCGCTAGCGTTTAATGTTAGCTATAAAATACAATATAATATTTCAGTAGCTACAATATAAAAAATATCATGTATTTATTATTTAGAAACTATTATATAACTAAATATTATGTTTCAAATTCATTAACATATTAATGTTTTAATTCGCTTGCGCCCTGTTCTTCATAGTACTCGATACATGATAATGTCGTGTTTGATTAACTTATTTGAAACATGTATTCTTGCTGAATGAATCGATAATAAAAAATTCTTAAATTTAAATTAATGTATTCATTTACCTCGCGGGGCGTAACCTATTAGTTATAAAATATAATATTTCAATAACTATAATATAAAAAAGATATCGCATATTTATTATTAAGAAACTATTAGATAATCTAATATTATGTTTCAATTTCGTTCACATATTAATATATTAATTCCTCGCGTCCTGTTCTTCATAGTATTTGATATATGATAATGTTGTGTCTGATTTATTTTATAAAAATATGTATTCTTGAGAAATGAATAGGTAATAAAAAAAAATTCTTAAGTTTAAACTACTGTACCTCGCGGGGCGTAACCTATTAGCTATAAAATATAATACAATATCTGAACAACTACAATAAAAAAATATAATATATTTATTATTAAGAAACAATTAGATAATCTAAATATTATGTTTCAAATTCGTTAACATATTAATGTATTAATTCGTTTGCGCTCTATTCTCATAGTACTCGATACATGATAATGTCATATTTGATTTATTTTATTAAAATATGTATTGTATTTTGATAAATAAATAGGTAATTAAAAAATATTTTTAAGTTTAAACTAATGTATTTATTCATCCCACGGACCCTAACCTATTAGATATAAAATACAATACACTATTTCAATAATTACAATAAAAAAAATATCATGTATTTATTATTAAGAAACTATTAAATAATTTAAATATTATATTTCGATTTCGTTGTACTACTTCGCCGGCGCAGGGCGCGAGTACCATCTAGTATGTTTTATAAATGGCAAAAAAATATCTAGAATAATCAGGGATTTAAAAAGAGGAGAGATTTGTAAAAGATCAATCTCTTGTAATAACGTTTCCTTTTGGTAACAATATTCACATAATTATATGTACACAAAAAGAGATCAATTAGTTTGCGAGAGAACATTTTTTCATTGTACTCACGTTTCATAATAAAAAAAAGTAAAAACCCTACCAAAGCTGTTTTGATCCAATTTAGATGGCAGAAGACAAAGCCACCATCCCTAACCAACGTAAAGGTCGCCGTCGTCGCAGCAAAGACAAACAACCAGCCTTAGTAGACTCCATCAGTTCTCTACCTGATAACATCCTCCAGCATATCCTTGGGTTTATTCCGACCAAATTCGCCGTCAGAACATCAGTCTTGTCAAAACGATGGAGGCATGTATGGTACGATACACCTTCTCTCTCTTTCGATATTTCACCACCAGAGTACGTAATGGATAAACAAAACCCTAAATCGTTACATGGCTCTCAAGATGGTGAGTTTTCACTTCTCTGTCTCCGGGGTTAGCATTAATGTAAAGTGTTGACCAAAACCAAACAAGCTATTGGGCCAAGTAATGGGCCTACGTTTTGTTACAAGAAGAAATGGAGAAGAGAGAGAGTTTTGGGCTTACAACAATATCAAGTCCATAACAAGAAGAAAACGAGAAAGGCTTAGGTTTAGGTATATAGATGCATATATATATATATATATATATATCACCTTCTTCCTTGTGCCGTAAGGTTGAAATACATCTCTCTAGGGCTTCTTTCTTGTAATATGAAAACAAAGAGTTTAGTCTCAGATTCAAAGTGGAAGTTGAGGAGCAAAAGATCTCCTCCCTAGAGGTACCGAAAGGGAACTGGGTGAACAAACGTGTTTGTGTTCTTACCGTTTTTACGTAGTTAGCTTGATCAAAGCAGGTCAAATTCCTAACAATTAACCATGTCAACAGGTGGATCGAGTCCCACGTTCGCCATGTCCCGCAACGTGGAGAATCTGTCCTTTGATTTTTGGCTTAATGATGAAGTTGAGTTTGTCTTTCCAGATTTTTTCTACAATAATTCCTCTCTGAAGCAACTCACCTTTGTGTTGCACTCGCCATATATGAATCCCACGTGCTCTGTTTCTTGGATATCCTTGAAGAAGTTGTCCTTTACGTAGTTAGCTTGATCAAAGCAGGTCGAATTCCTAACAAGTGGTATTAAGGGTGATCTAGTTAACTACAACAAGGAGGACGAGATTTGCTTGTAAGAAAGGTTACTTACTGTTTTTTGTTTAAGGTGGAGTAGACATCGACTAGGCTTTGTTGTTGTACCTTGAACGGTGGTTGCAAATTCTCTGTGGTATAGCTTGTTTAGCTTGCTCTAGGTTGTATTTGAATCTGGTCCTGAAATCAAAAGATCAAATACATTAGATAAGGTATGGAACCAACACAAGGAAGGTTTGAGATGGTTAAGTTTGATGGTACGGGTGATTTTGGGATGTGGAAATATAAGATGTTGGGTCAGCTAGAGATACAAGGTCTACTTTCAGTTCTTAAGGAAGATTTCACGATTTACACTAAATCTGAAAAGAAAGAAGACGCTACAAAGGTAGATCAAACAAAGGCTGACAAAGATCTCAGAGTAAGAAGCTTACTAGGAACGTGTTTGAGTGATTCTATATTGAGGAAGATCATGCATGAAACCACAGCCTTGGGCATGTGGAAGGCACTTGAGAAGATCTATCAAACGAAGTCTCTTCCAAACAGAATTTACCTGAAGAAGCAATTCTCTTGTTATAAGATGGAAGAAGACAAGACGATTGAAGAGAACGTCAACATCTTTCTCAGGCTTGTTGCAGATTTGGAGAGCCTCAAGATCACTATCTCTGATGAAGATCAAGCCATTCAACTCTTGTCAGGACTCCCAGCGGCTTATGAACAATTGGTTCACACTCTCCAATATGGATCTGGAAAAGAGACAATAACTGTTAATGAAGTTGTCACTTCAGCTTATTCCAAAAAAACAGAACTAAGACAAAAAGGTCTCCTTAACAAGTCAAGGTCAGTTGAAGATGCGTTATATGTTGGAACAAGAGGAAAACAAGAAGGCAGGTTTAATGGGAACAATAAGCAATGGAGAGGTAGATCTCAGTCAAGGCCTCGGTTTAATAAAACAACAACAACAGGTTGTTTTATCTGTGGAAGGGAAGGTCACTGGAAGAGAGAATGCCCAGAAAGGAAGTCTTACAGATCTAAAGACAATGCTAACCTCGCAACATTGGAGTTTGAGAAGCCTCTGGTGTTGACAGTTTGTGGTCTAGACACGTCAAAGGAATGAATCATGGATTTTGGAACTTCCTACCATATTACATCAGAAAAGGATGCTCTATTTGATTACAAGGAGGTTGAGGATAAGAAGGTTCTTATGGCAAACAATACTCACTGCGACATCAAGGGTATTGGGAAAATCAGAATTAAGAATCTAGATGGTTCTGAAGTAATACTCAAGGATGTTAGATACATACCAGAGATGAGTAGGAATCTGATTTCATATGGGATGCTGGAAAGATCAGGCTGCAACTACAGAGGAACCAACTTCATGGTGCACTTCTACAAGAGAAACAAACATATACTATCAGGGAAGTATCATGAAGGACTTTACTATCTACAAGGAAAGGTTGCTAAGGCTGAAGTGGATGGTTATGGTGTAGAGAAAGTAATTAGAAAGAAGAAGTCAAAGAAGGTGACATTTTCTGAGAATCTAATTCAAGGGCCTACTCCATATGGTTTTGACACAGAAAGTTCATCATCTGAAGGTGGAGACTCTTCTTCATCAGAAGAATCGGAAATTTCAGAAGACGTTGTGATTCTAGAAGAAAATGAGTCTGAGGTGAGTAATGGAGAATCTGAGACAAAATCTTTAGAGGATAACTATGTGGATAGAGTAAGAAAAGAGGATGATTGTGGGTTCTATTCATTCTATGCTATAAAAGAGACTAGTTCTATAAAAAGAAAGTATGTCAAGAAGAAGGGTGTTAAAAGATTGTGGATCGTAAAGGCAAAACCAGAGATACTAGGAACTGAAAAACGAAATCAGAATGAGGTATTGGCTGCAAAGGGTTTTTCACATGGCACTACAAGAAAACAGGATTAGCGTGACTCCCAAAGTAGTCACAGTTTAGTCGCAAAAGTAGAATTTGCGACTACTTTGTGACTAAAAACAGTAGCCGCAATTCTTTCGTCGCAAATAAAGTTAGTCGCACATTTGCGACTAAATTGTGACGAACTCAATCAGTCATAAATCTGCGACTACTTTGCCACTAGCTATCGGGGTCGTATATTTGCGACTAATTTGTTACTTTTAGATTTTGCGACTACTTCGTGACTAACTAAATCAATCGCAAAACTGTGACTAGTTTGCGACATTACACACAGGTCATATTTTGTGACTAATGTGTTACTATAGTTATGCTCGCGTTAATCACAAAATGGTAATGTAAGCGTCACAAAATTAGTGTTTCTAGTAGCAAATCAGTCACAATTTATGACTGTTTTGCATTTGTGCATCAGAAAATATATATATACCGTAATGATATTTATTTTGTTTGTAACTGAAATTTCTAAAAGCTGTAGAGGAATGAATACAACATGAAACATTTAAATACATAACAAAAGATTAATAATTTAAGTTCTAGCAAAAGATAGTTAAACATTTAATTGCTATAAAAAAAAGTTAAAACATTTAATACATAGGCATTATTTTTCATAATTAAAGTAGTACAAAAGAAGGTTAAAAAACATAGTTCAAAAGACGGTAAGAGATGGCTAGGCATTTCTGGTTTACTTGGGTTGGTTGAGGAGCTGGTGGTTCTTCAAACATAGCAGGCATGTCTAGATCCTTTTTTTTTACCAAATTGACAAGCTTGTCGAAGGCTACGAGGCGAGAATCAGACTGACGTTGAGCCGCATCATGTTTGCCACATTGGAATAAAGTCTAAAATATAAAAGATGTCTAGTACCTTTCGAAGTGTTTGAAGAAATTATTCAGCTGATCCAACTTTAGTTTCAAAAGAATAACAACCAATTCATCTTTACTATTTTACTCAAGGATCACCAATTTCACATCTTCTCACGGCCACAGAACCCACACTAGTTCTTGATTTGTCCATATCAGAAGAGCTGGGGCCTTAAAAAAAAATACAAATCACAAAATTATATGCAAAATTCTATCACAAAATGAGTTCTTAGTGTGATAATTCATAATTATAAGAAATTTTGGGGTTAGTAGGGTATTTTGAAACCACCTTAGCGTACAGTCCATGATTAAAACTAGGTCCATACCTCATTAAGGTATCGAGGCTAGGGTTATTGCATTGTTCAACATGATGTTGTATCTGTTAGAGTTACAGAAAACGAAAACCAAGAGGAGAAAATAACACACACGAAATAATGCCATCGGTGAAGAATTTAATAAACAATCTAGATTCATGTTGTAGTTCCATAAAGAATAAGCAACTGTTTTTTTAAGCCATTGAGATGTGATGATTTGTTTATTTTTGTTAAGGGATTCTATATGTACGAACATAAATCAAAGAGAGAAACATTAAACACGTTGATTAGGAAAGTTAACAAAAAAAAACAGAAATAATTACCAAATAAAATTCTTTATTCTATCTATTCGATACAATCAGCTCCTAAAGATATACGATTAGTACTAGATATTTAAATATAGTAGTATCAAACTAAATACAAAATACGTTTTCATAAGCAAACACAACAATGTATTTTAAACAAAATAGAGGATTTCATATCAATCAAAAATAATAATCAAAAGACTAAAAAAGAAGAAGAAGAAATTACCATGTTCATTGTGTTTCTCTTCTTCGTCACTATGATAAGGTGCTTTCAATATTTCTCGTCTCTTTCTTTCTTCTTGCCTTGTTGAATCTTTCATCCTTCTTCTTTTGTTTTCTTTTGCTATAGTATCAGAACTCGCATCGATCAGATGAATATAAAAACAATCACAAACAAAATAGAACAAAAAACAAAATCTTATACACACACAAAAGACCATACCTTAAGAATCGAACCAGCTCCGCCTGACCACTGACCGCTTTGAAGCCCACCACCGGATCTGGGCGAACCACCTCTGCCTTTGGATCTCACTCGATCTACACTGTTGACTCGATCTGCCCCGGCGGCTTGAGCAACCCTTCGACATGACCCTTCTCTGGCGGTAGTTGTTACATTCTTTTTGGTGGTCTTACCATGACTTTTCGTACCTTGCCTCCTATCGGTGCCATTTAGAGACAAAAATCAGAGCAGTCGAAGAGATAGGAGGAGAATAGAGACGGAAATCGAGGTTTGGGGGTGAAGAGAGACATATCGTAACAGGAAATCCAAGAGAAAGAAGAACCTCTGGATCGAGAGAGAAATCAGAAAAGTAGGGTTTGGTCGTAAATAGATTTGGGGATTTTGTTTTCGAGAGTAAGTAATAAGTTTTAGTGACAAGTTAGTGACAAAGTAATATCAAGCCAAATTTTTGGCGGGTCAAAAACCCCGCCTAAAAATCCATTTTTTCGATTTTGGCCCAAATTTTTTTAAAATCTGCGCCTAAATATTTTATGTTTGTCGGAAAGTAGTCACACATTGTGATTGTTTTGCGACTAACTAAATTTAGACAAAAACCTATGTCTCAAACCCTAAACTTTTACAAAGCTAAAATCTAATTTATGAAATAACTAGCACTCATTTATAAGTTTTTGTATATATATTTCAGTATATAGAGTAAATTAGTGTGAAATGCATAAAATTATCAAGAATCAAACACTTACAAAAATTTATAACATAAATACATTGTTTATAATGTTATACCTTTGAGGTTTAAAGAAAAAATGTTTTCAACTTTCTTAACACATTCTTTTCGTATACATAAAGTTATAAATGTATTAAGATTTACTTGAATCTATGTACTAATTTTAAAACAATCCAAAAGGAAGGATTTTTTTTATAACCATTACAGATAGCTGGAAAGTAGTTACAAATAAGTCACAAAGTGTGACTGTTTTACTACTAACTAGTGTTCTAAAATACGGTGTATTGGATCGTATATACGCCGTATATACGCTATACAGTGAAGAACTGTACCGCTTTTTTGCTATACGGTTAAAAATAGATTAAACTATACAACCGTTTATACAACGACAATACGGCCGTTTATACGGCTATACGGCCGTATATACGCCGTATAAACATTATGTATTTTTTAATAAATATTTTGACAAAACTGATATTTTAAATTTCTTTTTTTTGTTTAATTTCAACTACTTGAGATGATCCATGATTATTATTTTCTTATAGATAATTTTTTAATTATATATCTAATATATTTTCATGATTATAACTTTTAAAAATAAATTATATTAATTATAAATGTGAGTTTTGTTTAATATATTACTAATGAGTTATATTTTACAATATAAGTTGTATATTTATTATATTTATAATATTATACATATATTTATTTAAAAAAAATATTCACCTTATATACTCCGTATAAACGCCCGTATATACGTCTAGACGCTATACGGTGGTCAACCGTACATCTAGCGTATATCATATTTTAGAACACTGCTACTAACTCTCTAAACGCTATACATTTTGAGTCCATCATAGAATATATGTAATAAGATCACTATGTTCACAATTTTTAATGTATATGTTTCAATTTATAGTTAAGACTAGTCACAAATTAGTCACACATTATGACTATTTTGGGATTATCTAAATTTAGACACAAACCTATACCCCAAACTCTAAACTTTTACAACTCCAAAATCTAATTTATGAAATAATTATCACCCATTTATAAGTTTTTGTGTATATGATTCAGTATATAGAGTAAATTAGTGTGAAATGCAAAAAATTATTAACAATCCAACACTTTAATTAAATTTATAACATAAAAAATTGTTTATGATGTTATATACCTTTGAGGTTTAAAGGAAAAAAAGTTTTCAATTTTCTTTACACATTCTTTTCGTATACATAAAGTTATAAATGTATTAAGACTTTCTTGAATCTATGTAAAAATTTAAAACAAATCTTTAAACAATCCAAAAGTAAGGATTTTTCATAAACATTGCGGATAGTTGGAAAGTAGTTACAAATAAGTCACAAAATTTGGCTGTTTTGCCACTAACTCTTTAAAAGCTTTACTTTTTGAACTCCATCATCGAATATATGTAATAAAGATCACTAGGTTCACAATTTTTAATGTATATGTTTCAATTTATAGTTAAGAATAGTCACAAATTAGTGACACATTGTGACTGTTTTGTGACTATCTAAATTTAGACACAAACCTATACCCAAAGCCTAAACTTTACAACTCCAAAATCTAATTTATGAAGTAACTATCACTCATTTATAAGTTTTTATGTATAGGTTTCAGTATATAGAGTAATTTAGTATGAAATGCAAAAAATTATGAAGAATCTAACACTTTAACTAAATTTATAACATAAACACATTGTTTATGATGTTATATCTTTGAGGTTTAAAGGAAAAATGTTTTCAACTTCTTTAACACATTCTTTTTTATTCATAAAGTTATAAAGGTATAAAGACTTGCTCGAATCCATGTAATAATTTTAAAACAAATATTTAAACAATCTAAAAGTAAGGATTTTTTTCATAAAAAATTTCAGGTTAGTCACAATCTGTGACGGTTTTGTGACTAACCTGCTTTAGTCAGAAGCATATATCCTAAATCTTAAACATTTACAACTCCAATCTCAAATTTCAGCGGAAACTATCACTCCATTATAAATTTTAATGTATACGTGTTCAAAATATTTAGTAATTTAGTGTGAGTTGCATAAATAATTGACAAAGTTAGGTTTTCCTCAAAAATTTTGTAGACAATTGGTAAGTAGTTACAAATCAGTTTATGACTGTTTTGCGACTAACTATCATAATAGGTTAAATAAATGATTTTTGAGGCCGTTGTGTTTAACCGGTATCTTGGTCTAATAAATTTTATATATCTAGGTGTTTAGTATAAATTCATAAAAAAAAGTTCCCCACATTAAACACATTTGAACCGTTGTGAATATGTGCTTGAGGGTAGGTGTATTTCCACTAGGCCACCTTAACCATCCGGTAATTTTCTTAATATGTATTAATTATATCTATTACGAACATTAATTCTCGTTAAAATCATATACATATTATTCAAATATTTTAAAAACATAAATATATGATTCAAATATTTTACAATGATATATTTGAAATCTCATTTATATTATAAAAATATTTAGAAACATAAATATATTATTCAAAATACTTACAATTTGCTACTTTCTGCGGTGTAACAAGTCAGTCACAAATGTGTGACAGTTTTCTTACCACCGCTACGGAGTTAAAAAGCAATCTTAAGTTAGTCACAAAATTGTGACTACTTTGCGACTCCTCTAGTTAGTCATAAATTTGCGACTGTTTTGCGACTGAGGTTTCTGATGTCGCAAAGTAGTCGCAAAATGATCGCTAAAGCGTCCCTCTTATTTGTGACTGAAAAAACAGTCACAAATGGTAGTCTCTCTTTAGTTGTTTTCTTGTAGTGTGGTGAGAGTATCAACTACAACAGGGACACGGTTGCTAAAGAAGCTACGGTTCTACCTACGGTTCATCTAAGCAAGATTCCAGCAGATTCTAAAACAAGAGCATTACCTGGCTTGAAGTTTTTCTGCTGCGATCTCCACAACATCATCTGAAGGAGGTAGACACTCCAGGTAACTCCATTATCCAAGTCTCATTCTCGCAGAGACAAAGAAAAGAAACGGGTCAGTTTCTAGTTATAATTTCAGTGATAATGGAAAACACGAAGAACATGGAGTTAGGATAGTTACCTGTGAGTGAATAAATGAATGCGAGACAGAGAGGTGTTTAGTTGGAGGTGGATCTATTGACAGAATGATTCAAGAGAAGACATGTTAGTGCTTTGAAATATGTTCTTGAATTTGGAAGTTAAGTTAAGAAGCTCAAGGAAAAGGTGATTCTGGTGATGAGTATCACCTGTGGAGGAAGAAGTTAAAACCAAGGTGATTCTGGTATGTGAAGAATGACGAGATCAGTAAGGGTTTCATGTCTCAAATGATCAAAGGAGAGACATGAATCACGATGACAAGAGATAGAGTTAGAGTTCATGGTTAAGAACAGAAACTCAAACATATCAGCAAGTGCAGAGAGGACTTAGTCAAGAAGAGGTGATTAAGATAGGTACGTTACCTAAAGGATTTTTGAAGCTATGATGAAGAGTCATTAACTTCAGGTAGAGCTTATGCGAGAAGAAGAACATGGTTGTTGGGACCCGAGTCGATTGAGAATCTCACAGGAAAGGAGTTGTAGAAATCAGTTTCTACATACAAGGAAAAATCAACAAAGGTAAAGAGCAAGGAGATGTGTAGAATGGTTACCTTGCTTATGGTTGCTGCGAAGGGAAGCTTTAACTTCATCTGGAAAGCTAAAACAAAAGGAGCTTGAGAAGTTAAAGCATTGCAGAGGTTAAAGAACACAAAGGAGAGAGATTAAGCTAAAGACATCAAGACAAAGAGATGTTATGGAGCTTTGAGTCTTGATGGTGTCAATGACGAGTTTGGTACAGGAAAAGGTAGTAGAAGAATCAAGGAAGAGGAGTGCTTGAATCGAGTTCAATGTTGGTGAATTTCTACTTCAAGTCTCGTTTGCTGCAGAAGATCGAATCAAAGTGAATATTCTTACTCAAGAGAGATAGTAGTGAGAAAGTAGAAGAAGAACAAGAGAAGAGATGCATACCTTGATCGAGGAATTGCATCGGGATATCTTGTGAGGAGATGGCACTGGTTATAAGGGGTATTAGCCATGGAATTTGGAGACACAAGCTTCAACAAGTATAAGGGTCGATGACGACAATGGTGAAGATGCTTCACGGTGATGTCGGATTTTGGGCATCGAAAGTCAATAACTTTTAGGGCTTTGCTTTAGGTGGCAACGGCGGCAGAGGAATCGCCGGAGGATGCAGGTCTGGCCGGAATTTTGCATCAACCATGGATTGAAATCAAAAGGAAGCAAACGGAGAAAAAGGGTCACTTCGATCTTACGGTTTTGGGATCGAATGGTGAAGGTCTTGGTGGTTTCTGGTCGCGAAAGAAATCGCCGGAGGAGGAGTCACGGTGGTGATCGGAAGTGTGACGGAGAAGAACGTCGGATGAGATGAATCTTAGAAGAGAGAGACGAGCCAAGTTTTGTCGAAGAACAAAAGGAAAGTTTCTTTTGGTTTGGTCAAAGGTGGAGATTGTAAAGTGTTGACCAAAACCAAACAAGCTATTAGGCAAAGTAATGGGCCTACATTTTGTTCCAAGAAGAAATGGAGAAGAGAGAGTTTTTGGCTTACAACAATATCAAGTCCATAACAAGAAGAAAACGTGAAAGGCTTTAGGTTTAGGTATATAGATGCATATATGTATCTATCACCTTCTTCCTTGTGTCGTAAGGTTGAAATACATCTCTCTAGGGCTTCTTTCTTGTAATCTGAAAACAAAGAGTTTAGTCTCAGATTCATAGTGGAAGTTGAGGAACAAAAGATCTCCTCCCTAGAGGTACCGAAAGGGAACTGGGTGAACAAACGTGTTTGTGTTCTTACCGTTTTTACGTAGTTAGCTTGATCAAAGCAGGTCGAATTCCTAACAATTAACCATGTCAACAGGTGGATCGAGTCCCACGTTCGCCATGTCCCGCAACGTGGAGAATCTGTCCTTTGATTTTTGGCTTAATGATGAAGTTGAGTTTGTCTTTCCAGATTTTTTCTACAATAATTCCTCTCTGAAGCAACTCACCTTTGTGTTGCACTCGCCATATATGAATCCCACGTGCTCTGTTTCTTGGATATCCTTGAAGAAGTTGTCCTTGAGTTATTGTAAACTCCCTGATGAATCCATTACTAAGATTCTATCTGATTGTCCCATTCTCGAAAGTTTAACATTGAATTCCTGCAAAGAGCTGAGCTTTCTTGATCTCAACAAACACCCGTGTCTGAGAACATTACGAATAAGATACAACGCGGGTTCTCCGGGACCAACGCAGATTGTGGCACCACATATCCATTGTCTCAAATTGACGAACTATCGGACACCGTGTACTTTACTTGATGTCTCGTCTTTAACTGAAGCTGAACTGAACATTTTCTATTGGGGATATGATCCCAATGCTTATTATCCTCAAGTCATGATGCTAGAAACGTTACAAAACTTAGAGAAGCTTACTTTGGGAGAAACCTTTCTCCAGGTATGTTTTGGGATCATTCTTGCATTCCATTCTATTATATGCGTATAATCCTTACTAGGCTTTGATTTTATATATGCACACACGGTACTGAGTGATCATCAATCAATGTTTAGATATTATCTTGGCCGAGATTCGTGGTGCTCCTTTACCGATGTTGAAGGTGAAATCTTTGACTTTTAAGACGTCAATCTCTCGGTATGGTATTCCTGGTATACAAAGGATGTTACAAAACTCACCTGATTTGAGGAAGATAACAGTTCACTTAAGCACTTGCAACAACATAATATCGGTACATTGACACCATAAACCTCTTTTATTTCCCTTGACCATTCTTCTAATTGTGTTATCGATCATGTAACGCCCGTGAACCAAAATATGAATAGTACAAATACTGTTTTTTGGGTTAAATTGATCAATTTGAAAGTTCAGGATACTTTCAGGGGGTTTTCTGATTCTTTCGAAAGTTTTCAGTCGTATCGGTAAATATCCAATAATTGAAGGACTAAACTGCAAAACAATAAATAAACCGAGTTTGTTGTTGAGAAAATCATGGGAGGAGATATGGCAACTAGAATCCCCATCTCTCAACCCTAGTATGCCGTATATATATGCGTTTCGAAAGCCCCAAAACTTCTAAGCCGCAATTGAAGAGAAAACTAGTGAATTATAAGAATTTTAGCATGTTTTGTTGAAACTAGAGAAAGGAGGAGAAGAGGATAGGTAGTGTAAGTAGGGATATTGCGGGGCGTTTTCCGATCGAACCGTAAACACCCAGACGATGATCTTCATACCTCTAGATAGATCTCATTTCAAAGTTTCCACCGCATTTTTCAGATCCCGATTCCGAGTACAAGGTATCCGCAAATCGTGTTTGAAGTTTGCCATGTAATTTTGTTTCTGCAGAATTATCTTAGAAATAGCTGTTTTTCAGTTTCGAATAGCTATTTTTGGAGGCGTTTTCTTGTCGACTCAGAGACTCTGATCGTGATTTTGGTGTCTTTGGAAAGGTGGGGTAACAAGAATTCCAAGGTCAGGTCTTCGTGTTCCGATCTAAATCCAGTGAGTTAATTGTGTTGCTATATGGTCAACTAATAGGTTTTTGTCAAAAAAAATCAGAAACCATAATTTGACTTGAAACGCAAACGCAGTTTTGGAAGCGCGATTTTCGCAGCCGCCCGAAACGCTATTTTCAACCGCTATTTTCTTGACTCAGTTTTTAGTCGTGTTTGCTAAGGTGAGTGCGTGACCATGGCTTATATGGGTGAATGGAACGTTAAGGATTCCTGGTGATAGGTTTGATGGATTGGATTATCATAGGTTGATTGAGTTTCTTATATGTGCACGATTGTTTTTGTGTTGTTCCTTTGTGTTGTTGATTTTGTGTTGCCTGAGCGGTTCATTATGCCTGTGTGTATAGCCAAGTAGATGATGACCGTCTCACTGGTTATTTGTGATAATACTCACGCATCTCTTTTTGCCATGTGATGCAGGTAAAGGCAAAGTGTGAGTTTGAGGGTTCCAGATCATCTTCCTTCGAGCCTTCAAAGAGATTTCATGGTAAGTGTGTTTTGTGTTTGTTTTGGTCTTTTTAGTGCTTAGCTGGATACTTTGTTAAGTGCAGTGAGATGGCTAGAGTTGCTAGAGGATGTGGACGTGGAGGCCGAAGAGGCCGAGGCAGAGGTCGTGGACCTGTGGATGAGCCAGTTGTGAGTGAGGCTCAAAGTTCCATGCATGGGCCTGTGTCAGTTCAGCAAACGTTGCATGATGGTGAGACCACTAGTGTGACTGCCATTGTGGGGGCCGGTTTGGGTCATGTTGGGGCTGGTTTGGGTCCCGTTGAGGCTGGTGGTGCTGGTATAGCTGGGTTACGATCGCAACCGCAGGTGTAGCCCAAGCTATAGATGATCGTCTGGCTGATCTGTTGGAGCTGTTGTTGGAGCGGTTACCGGGTGCGGTGTTAGTGCAGGCTCCAGTGTTGCCACGAGTGGTAGAGGTGCAGCCGAGGGATGCGGTTGTTGAGAAGGTTTCGTCGTTTATTCGGATGATGGAACAGATGCAAAGGATTGATACGGGTTCTTTTGCAGAAGGTGCTAAGCCTGAGGAGGCTGTTGAGTGTAGGATGAGGTTGGAGCGTAACTTTCGCTCGATTAGGTGTCCCGATGTATACATGGTTGACTTGGCAGTCCATTATTTGGATGGTGATGCACATCTCTGGTGGAGGGGTGTTGCGGTGAGACGGGCTCAGACAGTGATGTCGTGGGCCGAATTTTTGGCAGAGTTTAATGCCAAGTTCTTTCCTCAGGAGGCATTGGATAGGCTCGAGGCGAAGTTCTTGGAGTTGACTCGGGGCGCGATGTCGGTTCGAGAGTATGACGTGGAGTTTATCCGACACTTGGGTTATTCTGGTAGGAGTCTGGAGGATGAGCAGGCTCAGATTAGGAGGTTCTTGAGGGGACTTCGACCAGACTTGAGGACTCGGTGCAGAGGCATCATGATTATGTATAAAGCGGAGTTGGTGGAGATGGTTGCACAGATGAAGGAGGACCTGAGGGAGCGCGGTAGTTATTCCAACTGTTCCGCCTAGGAGGGCCTCAGCAGCAGGTGGGTCCTAGCAAAGGCAGCAAGCCTGCGCATGGACAGAAGAGGAAGTGGGAAGACACTTCGAGATAGGGTCAGAGGCATCAGGTTTATGTAAAGCGGAGTTGGTGGAGATG